>NJDC01005996.1:112185-213342 GCA_002245475.1 Calephelis virginiensis | reverse complement strand
GTCGTAACAATATTTTAGTAATCACTTCATAGCATGAAATAAAGTCGCTTTCCGCTGTCTGTCCCTATGTATGCTTAGGTATTTATTTAACTACGGGATGGATTTTGATGCAGTTTTTTGAATAGATAGAATGATTTAAGAGGGTAGTTTATATGTACAATAATATAGAAATTTGCCCACCAGTGTGAAGCTGGGACGCGACGAACAAACAAAAAAAACGTACCCGCGTTTAATAAACAAAAAATCCATTTTTTAAAAAATAAAAAAAAAGCTGTATATACAATAAAATACAAGCGTTGAACACAAAATCTCCGTTTTTATAAAAGTATCTTCACGCCCATATCCCCGAAGAGGTAGGCAGAGGCACAACCAGGGCACCCACGACTAGCCGAAGATAGTCCCACAATGTGATAGGTGGCAAGCCTATCGCCAACCGGGCACATATCCTATCCCGAGCAACATTTTTTTTATTACAAAATTGGAAAAACCCAATTTTCCTATTGTTGCCCGACCCGGGATTCGAACCCAGGACCTCATGCAGTCAAGTCCAACAACTGAACCGCTAGACCACATAGGCGATTTTATATAGTTAGAAATAATGAAATCTCGTATAATATAAAAATAATCCTGTAACTAAACATGTTCAATAACCTTCAGTAATGTAGCTAAGCACTACAAGAGTTCGCTTTCAAACAAAATAGTCCTCACCGAAATCGACATATCCGTTCAAAAGTTATGATGCCACAGACATCAAATTTATTACACCACCCCTCTTTTTCTATTTTAAACACCGAATTAACGAGAAAGTTAATAAAATTATACGTAATGAAATGAGTTACATGATAATAGAATATACTGAAATAGATACCACTGGATTGTTCCAGAAAGTTCCATTCTAATTTCAGTCAAAAATTTCATCAGCAAGGGATATTTAATCTGATCACGAACTTCAGGACGACAAAAGCCTTTTGTATAGGTATATAATGACATGGTGTTAAATATCACAAAGCTAATAGCTTTTAGGGTAATACACGTACCTAATTTTCCCCGTGTTAGTTCGGACTCCTTTGCAGAATAGACAATCTACCTTCCTGCCAAGCAGCTCGTAAAAGGCGAGCATAGGCTTACCGTCACTAACACCATGATATCCTACTAGGTGGTAGAGTTGAGCAGCAACTCGCCCGTATTGGTACCACCGCCTCACCTATGCTTGCCGCCATAACGTCAGTGCTTGCCGTTGACGTGTTCTGGTTCGGAGGGTAAGTTATCCAGTGAACTTACTTTTGCTCTAGGCCTAACATCCCGGCCTTAGGTTGGCAACACACCATTACCACCTTTGGTGTCTCTAGGCGGCGTGAATTTCTTACCATCAGGAAATCCGTCTGCTTGTTTGCTTTCCAATACTAAAAAAATATATTGATAGGTACTCTATTTGCTAACCCAAGAAAAAGAGGGATGCTTTTGAAGTTGGATCTGATCATGGAATTCTGGAGAAATATAAAATACTTAATTTTTTTGTGTACCTACTATGACTAATGAAATTAAAGTGTTTTTTTTTTGTAATTTTACTGTGCTTATTATATAATGAAGCCTATTATATTCTCTAATCAAGTTTAGATCTAACTTTTTTTACCCGACGGAAAAAGGGGGTTGTTATAAGTAACAGTGAAATCCGAGAAAGAGTGGAATTGAAAGAAAGTGTTGGTGTTAAAATGCGAAAGGGCATGCTCCGCTGGTTCGGGCATGTGGAAAGAATGACAGATGAAAGATTGACAAAGCAGATATACAATGCGAATGTGGATGGATGTAGATACCCGGGGAGACCAAGGCTGACATTTCACGATCAGATCAATCGGATATTATCCGAGAGTGGTATCAAGAGTGTCCGAAACCGGCGTGTTTGTATGAAAAGGGTTATGAATGTGAAGGAAGCAAGACAGATTTGTCAGGATCGTGAGG
Organism: Calephelis virginiensis; assembly: GCA_002245475.1. Lineage (NCBI taxonomy): Eukaryota > Metazoa > Arthropoda > Insecta > Lepidoptera > Riodinidae > Calephelis > Calephelis virginiensis. The sequence continues at coordinate 211,383 of NJDC01005996.1, read as the reverse complement.
TCTGGCACTCGATACTCTCTGCCTACCCCGTAAGGGACTTGGCGTGAAGATATGTATGTATGTATGTATGTATGTTATAAGTTAACGTGTCTGTGGGATGTGTTGTGTGGATCGCGAGACAGCATAATGGTGCGATAGATGTATCGATTTCGATGCAGATTTTTTGATTCAAAGCTGACGTGATAGAGATAGTTTTAGTTATACTTCATGTACGTTTTGTCGGGGGTTTTCGCAAATTTTAAATTTTAGTGCCATTTAGTAATGACCATTGGTCCGTCGCGGTTTCGCACGGGTAGGTATTTTATTATTGGACATAGTCTATTTTTATGAGGGATAATATAAGATTGTAACTGTAAAATAATATTGCAAATTATCAATACTATCAAATAATCTACTTGATAATATTAGCTATCGCCTCTGTAGTCTAGCGCAATGTTTCCCAAACATTGTTCTGTCATGGCCAGGTAATTTTAAGCTGCCCCTTCATGGCCCACTTAGCACTTAGGTTATTTTACCTACATTATAATTATATCTTAAATTGGCGGAGAGAAGCGGACGGCACGGTGAGATGCAGCGCAAGCGCTTGCAGGAGTTGTGAACGTCTCTGTCGAGCTCTATATCAAATGTTGCGACCAGGGGGCTGATTATGTATCTCAGTTGCCAACTAAAATGGAAAAGTGTACATCAAACAGCTGTTAAATGACGTGTTTTGTATTTGCTATCTCCAATGACCAACAGAAATACAATAGAGATAGCAAACACAAATGACGTCATTTGATGTACACTTTTCCATTTTGAGTTGGCAACTGAGATACATAATCAGCCCCCAGGTATCTATATGTTAATACGTGATGCCAAAACTTTGGACCGCTTTTTACGAAAATTGCGCTGACGGAGGAGCATGAAATTCGGCACACTTATAGTTTATGTGTAGGGCAAGTGCAGAACGTTAAATTTTTGAATAATAATGCTTATAAAGTACATTAAATCAATAAATAAAACGTTACACATACTACCCAATACAGTCTTTACCATAAGAGCACACAGGGCACGTGCTCAGGGCCCCTATACTCAGAGGGCCCGAAGGATCGACTATTTCACTCACTTTTAACCTTAAAATATTTTGGTTGGGTGCATTACGTTTTTCTCGTTGCCCTAATTGGGGAGCATTCAATTTCGCAGGTTAAAGACGACAAAATTATTTGTCAATAATTATGAACATAGAAAATGACATTCTTCACAAAATTGAGTTTATGGATTTAATAGAAGATTTTGCTCAAATGAAACCCCGAAAGAAACTATTATCGTAATCATAAGAAAAGCAGCATAGCAATATTATTAATGACATACTGTAATAAATTAATGTACTTAATTGGTTACCCAAAAAATCATTCACCCAAAATCATCATCACACCCAATTATTTATATTCCAAAAGGGCCCCAAGTTTTTGTGTGCCCCAGGGCCCCAAACTTTTGTGTGCCCAAGGGCCCCAGCATAATCTAAGACGGCCCTGATACTATGCATACTGATACTATACCTGATGATATGCATTTGACACACACAAACAAATATATTAAAGATCACAGATGGCGCACTAACTATTCAGGAAACAAAAGTAGGTGGTCTTAAGAAATGAAAATGGCGTTTTTATCAACTTATGGTCGAATTTCAACCAATGGGCGACCACTAGTTTAACTTAAATGGCCCGGTATTTGGGAAACACTTTCCTAGCGGTCCAGGTGTTGGACTTGACTGCACGAGGTCCCGGGTTCAATTCCCGTGTCGTACAACAAAAAGAAAATTTGGGTTTTCTTTTTTTTGTTTTGGGTTGCTCGGGATTTGATATGTGCCAGGTTGGCAAAAGACTTGTACGACTGGTGTCTTCGGCTAGTCGTGGGTGCTCTGGTTGTGCCTCTGCCTACCCCTTCCTGAATATGGGAGTGAAGATACTGTTTTATAATATTAATGTAGATAGTTTAGTATAGTGAATATAAAATTGAAGATGTGAGTATAATTTAGAAAATACCTTTTCACTCTACGTGTTATCCTTGTCATGTTACCTATATTATATTTCAACTATATTTTGTCCGTTTGAATTGTTATTACGAGTAGGTACTCCAGAATAAATTTTGTTAATAATAAATAAATTAAAACATTAATGCGCAGAATACCAAATTTTTGTAATATAAAAAAATCTTTGTGGTATTATAAAATATTTTTTTTAAATGCATGAGGGGTCAATAAAAAAAGATACTGTTTTTATGTAAGTCCCCTGAGGTAGTATTTAGTAGTCTCTGATATCATTCACTTACTTATATAATTACTTACAATACAATTACTCTTTATTGTGCACCAAATACAGAGAAATTACAGATATATCAAATAAAACTTAAACTATAAGATACACAAAGGCGGCCTTATCGACAAGGCAACGATCCCTTCGAGGCAACCCTAGAGTATGGAACAATATTTAGCGAGTTACTGTGTAATGTAAAAATATAAAAATGCCTCTAATACTAAGCAAAATAAATCACCCTAAAAGCAAAATTTTGATTATAGGTTTTTGAATTTAGAACAAAAAAGTCAAATGTAACCTGAGTTACAGTGAACGTAGAAAGGGACGCTTTAATGTTCTTTTGAAATATTAATATTTATAGCTCTCCTTATCTACGGGGAGATAATTCCAAAGCCTCACTGCTTGCGAGATAAAAGAACGGCTATTGTATCAAGTGTAAGTGTAGTGTACTTACTTAATTGTAATTACTTTTTAGACGTTTTTATTATTTTTTTAAGATTTATAATGTGACAAAATAAATTAAGTAACTACTGTGTTCCCCGTTTCAGTCCGTGTCTCTTTTGTAGAGTTTGTTCGGTGCCTTGCAACATAAAACAAAATTTAATATAAAACATCATGATGTTTTTGTATTAAACTAGTGACCCGGTACATGCTTCGCTACGTATATGACCGCATGAATAACACAATAAAACAAAAAAATAACTGAACAAAGTTTCAATATGGCAGCACAATCTTCATTTGAAAAAAGTTTCAATTTGAGTGAAAGATACCGATTAACAAAATGATCCGCTATTTATTGAATTCATTGGTTACAATTTGTTTGGACTTGACGGCATGAGGTCCCGGGTTCGAAGCCCGAGTCGGGCAACGAAAAGAAAATAGGGTTTTTCCAAATTTTCTAATTAAAAAAAATGTTGCTAGGCTTGCCACCTATCACATTATGGGACTTAGTATCTTCGGCTAGTCGTGGGTGCCCTGGTCGTGCCTCTGCCTACTTCTATGGGGATATGGGCGTGAAGATACATTTGTTACAAAAAATGTGGTAAATGAAGAACCGCTTTACTGATTTTATGCAAACTTCACATAAATCATCTACTAAGTTATAGTAGCCCGATCTTGATTTATAAAATTATAACGAAAGTGGCATTGAATTTTATATATAAATGACCAACTTTGTATCTACCTATGCCACCACGATGAACCTAAAAGTAACCACATACTGCTTGCATTAGAAGCAAGTAAAGGTAAAGGTTTACCAATGTAAAGCCCGGTGAAGTTGTAAAAACCGCGAGGTTGGCAACATATTAGTCATTCCAAAAAAAAGCAAATAAGACACTAAAATATTATAAAATAGCTACCGTCTGGATATTCAAGAATCTATGTCTAAATGGCTCAAAGTTTCTTTAGAACATATACAATGAGGTACTTACCTAATTGTATTGTCAGAATATTACAAACCCTGTCTGAGCTCTTTGTTTTGTTAATAGTTCTAACAGTTTAGTTTGTGTAAATTCTATATGTTTTGTTACACAACTGAGACTCGGCAAGAAAACTTAGCTTATATACGAGGGTCAAACTGAAAGTTCTTAGAAAATCAAAAACTAAGCATTCTAGCAAGTTATTAGTTTTATTATAACTTTTCAAAATAGCGTCCATTTACATCAATACATCGCTGCATTCGATGGAACCATTGAGAAAAGCACCTTGCCCACTCGGCCTTAGGGGTCTCTTCGACGGCGTTTTGAAACGCAGCCACTGCTTCTTCGGCGTCCATAAAATGTTTTCCTCGAAGTTTTTCTTTTATTTTCGGAAATAAATAAAAATCGCAGGGTGCGAGGTCGGGGCTATACGGCGGGTGACCCAGTAATTCCACGTCTGAGGTCGCCAAATAGTCGATCGTTTGCCTGGCGGTGTGCGACGAGGCATTGTCGTGATGAAGGAGGATCCTGCTGCGAGGTCGTTTCTCTCGAACTTTTTCCAAGACAAGTGGCAAACAGTTGTTAGTGTACCACTCTGCATTAACCGTTTTCTGATCCTCTAAGACAACTGTCGCGTAATGACCTGTCTTTCCGAAGAACGAGGCCATCATCTTTTTTCCAACACTTCGACCTCTTCTCACTTTAGTTGGCAACTCTTCGGAAGGAAACACCCACTGAGCAGACTGTCTTTTGGTTTCCGGATCATAATAGTAAATCCAGCTTTCGTCACCCGTTAGTATGTCGAACACAGCATTTGAGTCACCTCCGTTAAATTTTTGGATCATTTCTCGGCACCAATCAACACGGCGGAGTTTTTGAGCCTCGGTCAAATTATGCGGTATCCAGCGGGCACAAAGCTTCCTGACCGCTAAATGTTCATGGAGGATTTTGTGCACATGACTCACACCTATGTCTTGACTTGTCCGAATCTGCTTATAGGTCACTCTTTTGTCAGTCTCTATCATACGCCGCACAACACTGATATTGTCTTCAGTCGTCGCTGTAGAAGGCCGTCCCTCACGCAAATCATCGGTGAGATTAGTTCGACCACGTTTGAATTCATTAAACCAGTTGTAAACTGTGGCACGAGATGGGGCTTCATCGTAAAAAGCCAATCGAAGTCTATCATAACTTTCTTGTTGACTTATATGACATCGAAAGTCATAAAAAATCATTGCACGAAAATGTTCTCGGCTTAAATTCATTCTGACGTGCACAGATAATTTTCAATTTGCCGCCAAATCGTAAAACAAATGACAAATGAATGAAATGTATACTCAATATTATTGGTAAAGAGTTCGATTTTCAAAATTTAAACTTATTTTTTAATATAATGCTTTTAAGTTGCCAGTTCTAAAAACTTTCAGTTTGGCCCTCGTATAACCATAATATTTACTTTCAATCTGTTGACTTTGAGCACTAAGCTCTCCATTGACTTTAAGTATATAAGCTGATCTTGTTGTTGTTCAAGTAAGCTAATGGGTGTAGTCTTCAGCATAGTTTTCCTTACGTATAATAACGGCATGCTATGATGGCCGGGTTGACGTTTGTTTATCTTACGTAAATATTTTTTGAAGTGAACTTCATTAGCGGCATTGCGCACTTTTTTTTGGAATGGGTAAAAACTTATAAAATCGCGTCAGGATACCTGATCGAAAATTCGTAAGACGGTGCAAGGCGTCGCGCTAGCGTCATGTTTGTGTACGATAGCGCAATAAATGCATATTGTATTCTACCACATAAATGCTTTCTTCTTCTTTCATTTAAATCTGATAATTAAAGCAATTCGTGCAAAATTATTCCCTAACCATTCCAAAATATCGAAAATGAACAACGTCAATATTCAAGTTTTCTCTTCTGCTGGCACTCCCAGAGTGCAACAATTTTTGTTTCATTAAAAGTTTTTACTGGGATCTTTCTTGACACACTAGTTATGAATTAATCAGAATCAGAAAAAGCTTTGTTCACTTTGACTATACAAATTGTATGTACCTACGTATGTGCTTCAACATTTTTATAAATTGTCACCGGATCGGAATCACGGCTCACACTGAGAAAATCTAGTGAAAGAAGCTCAGCAGGCTTGTCTTTTTTTTAGTTAATAATGATATTTACTTATAAAATATTATCCAATACAAAACATAAAGTAACCAATAAACACTTATTACATTAACTATATTATTTTACATAAAATAATAAAAAACTGAACTTACATATTATGATTGAAACTATTGTTTTCAAGCGTATATTCGTTTTATAAATATTGTGAGAATTTAGAAGCAAAACCTTTTTTGCATGAAAGTCTATTATTTTTTAGCTATGTTATAATACATTTTTAAACTTATTTATGGGTAGATCTTTAATGTCACTCAGCATCCTATTGTAGAAACGTTATTAGCCCAGAAAGTATTACTTATTTTATTGCGACGAATTTTATATACTGCCAGATTATTTTTATTTTAACACTTTGTGCATTTTTTTAAACTTTTCTCTCGTAAAATTCTCGAAAATTGAGAACTCATGGATTAAATATTTATTTCTCTAATATTTTCTCTTACGGAATCCATTAATTCAAAATTATAAATAGCTCTAATAGCTCATTTCTGTAATACGAACATAGTGTTGACATCTGCAGAATTTCCCCATAAAAGAATCCTATATTACATTAAATTATAAATATTTGAAAATAGCTCAGTTTATTGTTTTTTTATGAAATTTGGTGCACGATAAAGAGTTATTTTATTCTAATAGCTAAAATACCACAGTTCTCGCCGTTTCAACATTGGTTAACATTCTTATTTTTTTTACTGAGAATGCTGCTAAGCTAAGCCTATTTGTCAATTCTTCAATAGAGTTTAAGTAACTTTTTACCCTAAGAACATAGCGGACTATACTAATTGCAGTTAAAACTATTTTGAACGATATTAAAAAGTTCTGCTCATATCTAGTGATCTATTATGATCAGGCCATATAAACTAGTAAAAGTACTATTAGAAGCTATGAATTCAAAAACTTATAAATTTGGCTTGCACTTTGTTATATTTTTTTCTTTATTAAATTGGCATTCCCATCACTATTGTGAGTATAGTAGCTAGCAGTGCTATCTATGTGCTTTTTACCAGCTCTAGCATGCAAGAATGCACTCACACGGACACACACGTGTCGAGTAACATGTATACAAAAAAATAGAACCCTCCACCTATTTCCAGACTCTTTTAAAATAGTTGAACACTTTGGACTCTACGTCCAGAGCTAGGATGGCGAAAATGAGGTAACAGCTTGAAAGAATTTGATAATGAATAGGTTCAAGCAAAGTGCACATTTTAGCAATGCTATTATATTCATCACCCTAAAGCTCTCAAGTCTCTAAACGTTTATAACATTTACAGTCCAGTCTGAAATTAGAAAGTTTAGCTTTCAGAGATCTTTGAATTCTTTAAAGCGATAGTCTAGCGCTCTTTCGCCGATATTTAAACAAAATGTAAGTTACATTACAACAGTACAACAACACAACAGTACAACTTACATTACAACAGTGTTGTTGGCAATATTAAACTACGTTTAATTTTAATTATTTATATATACACCAGCTGCCTGTTCCGGCTTCGCTCGGATGGTATTTTTTTTATCATAAATTGAGATTTAAGCTATTCTATCTTTCAACTTGGATCAAACTGCACACGGGGTCCAAATTTGATTGAAATCGGTTAAGTAGTTTATGAGTCCATTGCGGACAAACAACGTGACACGTTATTAATATATATTAAGATGTATATTATTATAAAGCACGGAAATCGTTTTATTTTTTAAGAGGTAAAGTACCTACCTGCATACGCATCCAGGCGAGTATTAAGCTCATAATACTCTTTTATTTTAAAGCGTCCTTTTACAATGAACAGATACATACATAAACAAAAAAACACAAATGTATCATAAACTAGTAGACCCAACGAACTTCGTTCAATTTAAACGCGATTTCTATCTCTGCAGGGGAGTTTGCCAAGTTTGGCCTAAAGATATGCCCCGTACGTTCAAATGTTTCTCTATATTTCGGATTTCAAGTAATTTGGTCACTGTGTGTAATGTGTGATTTTTGATATATCCGTAATTTTTAAACTACCAAACTTATAGTGTCTTGAGTAATGCGGTGGCCTCATTACTCAAGCTCATGTAGTGAGATTTGGCGGCAACAAGGAAATATACGATTCGCTAATTTCTTCATGATTATTTTATTTGTGCACTTTCACTGAACAAAATTGTAAATTGCAAAATGCGACCAAAATTGACTAATTTCACTCAATATAAACACAAAATTCAATAATTATGAAAAACTTTCACCATCTTTTCTCTCGATGGCGCCATAACTCAGGCACATACTTCAAATAAAAAAAGAATGAACAAAATCGTACAACACGATAGTAAATTATAGCCCAATTCACGTTTTGACTGTTACCCCTCTTCCATGGGAACCCCTTTAATAAGCGACATAAAATCTTGTAACATAAAATTCTTACCAGCCAATAATAACTGGTTTAGTAGATTCACGGTCATGATACAGACATGCAGACGGAAGGGCAATAATTCTAAATATTTTAAAAAGTGTTTTGCTACCCTGTTTTAGCCTGCACCTATTTTTTTAAATATCTTCAATGCATCGAATTCACTTTTCTACAGTTTTATTGTAACTATAGCTGTTGATACAGATATATACGTCAAAATCTGATACAACTGGTTGCTCTCCTCGTAAATGGTTAACGTATTTTGATTACAGTTTTATAGTATGTATAGATAGATACATACATATCTTCACGCCAAGTCCCTTACGGGGTAGGCAGAGAGTATCGAGTGCCAGACCTCACGATCCTGACAAACCTGTCTTGCTTCCTTCACATTCATAACCCTTTTCATACAAACACGCCGGTTTCGGAGACTCTTGACACCACCCTCGGATAATATCCGATTGATCTGATCGTGAAATGTCAGCCTTGGTCTCCCCGGGTACCTACATCCATCCACATTCGCATTGTATATCTGCTTTGTCAATCTTTCATCTGTCATTCTTTCCACATGACCGAACCAGCGGAGCATGCCCTTTCGCATTTTAACACCAAGACTTTCTTTCAATCCCACTCTTTCTCGGATATAGATAGATAGATAACATATAATTATCTTGTTTATGGGAGTATTTAAGTATTACGTAACGCAGTTCTTGAAGATGTTTAACCCTGCCTCCTCTATGTGTAACGCGCCCTAACATTTTTCTGTAGTACTCTCCACACTTATCAACGTTATATAACGCCTCAGCGCCCATTTTGACCTTGAACAATCAATTTGGTATTTGGGTATTGGTATTTTTGTGTTGTTTTTCATTAAAAATAAAAGTGCACGAGCGTTTTAAAAAAAAAACGTTTTATGTATATTAATAAATTTCTCAAGAAATGAACTATCCGTACAAAAAGCCGTTCAGTATAGTTTGGGCCAATCGATCACACATAGAGGGCTTAGTTTTATAATACGAGTATATATTGATATTTAATCACACATATAATATCAAAAAAAACATTTGCATAAGTTTTTTATGAAATTATAGTATGGTCCAAGCAACGTTACATGAAAATACTATAAAAAATACAAAAAATGTATGTCTTTTTATTTCAAAAACGTATTATTTTTCTGATCTCGAAACAGCTACTATTCTAATAAAACTAACAAGTTCGAGACTTATCGTTTTGCTACCCCACCATAGCTGTGGACTTTTTGTCAGTGGCAGTATATTATTCTATAATTTATATTTTACTAATATTACCTCGCTATACTATGTTTTAAGTCAAAACAACTCGATTTTACTAGAGCTAAAAGTTTTACTGCAACGTTTCAAGCCACGTTGTGACCGTCTAAATCAGTTTTCTGTAAACTTTAAATTAGTTTGTCAAACTTTTATTTTTACTTAACCATCGTTCCTAATAAATAATGCACTTACTTTTATTTTTACTTAGGCACCGTACTAAATAAATAATGCACTTACTTTTGAAAGTTAAAAGGGTTGCTTTTATCTATAGGGACATAACTTGGAAAACTTGTCAAACTTACAAACAACAGTAAATTTTAATAAAGACAAATGTTATTCCAGAGGGAACTTGTCAAACATATGTTTTAGTATACGAGTATATACTGACTACCTTAAAAACATAACTCCGAAAACAAATTTGTTTGTTTGTCATTTTTTACGTTGACGTCACTAGGTAAGATGATAAAGTACATTATTTGTGTGTGTAAATAAAAGGCTAGAGGGTGATTAGACTACTTTCTATCCCAACGTCTAATTGGGTTTTCATCTATAAAATGTGGATGTAGCTGCGAGCAACATCTAATTTTATACATTTTGTTACTAAGTTCCGTTAACATTTATATCTGTTAGGATAAATGTGGATAGTGCGTTTATTACGAGTATGTACTACCGCGAACTATGCATAATTACCGGTGCTCGTGGTAAAGGTTGTAAAAACTTTGGAATTAATCACATTTACCGGCAATTATATAAAATTACCATACCCCTTTAGTAAATAATGAAATCAAACATCGGAATCATATATTTATTAAAATAAAAACAATAATATTTCTCACATATCAAGAGATCAAACCTTGTGTTTCATTAGGCAAAACATAAAATTATGTTGGGTTAATTAGTAGGAATGGACTCCTCCCTATCCGAAGGTCCTGATTCAATAGTCGCTTGTTGTGTTGTAATCTTAGTATGAATGTTGCTATTTATACTGCACTCTAAATTGGTATCAATATCTTTGCTGGCTTGTCCATTTTGATTTTTTACCATTGCCTGTCATTTGCGTGTAATCTAAAACTAAGAAAATATGATATCGTTTTAAAGAGCTGACAAGAAAGTTTTCAAAGTCACTTTTGCTTTACACCCAAATATAGCCTCATACCGTCTTATTAATAAATGTGGTGTAGGGTAGGAATAAGATTAAGTTGATATTATAGTCTGTATCACATTGTAATAAAGACTATAATACCAGGTTAAACCTTGGAGTACTTTACTCCGTGTTTATTAATAAGACAGATAGGGTCTATGAATTTTTCCTGAGCGATGCGCTTTCTTTTTCATAAACTGTTCAAATTTTATTCCTTCGGACCATTTTGTGGTCTTATTTGTTTCTAACTAAGTAGCCAACAGCTTTTCAATATCTTGGTTGACTCTTTCTACTGAATCATCCCACATAAGTCACAACTCTACAATCACCTTACAACGCGACGTGCGCATATCACCCTCCCCATGCTCCGCCCGTGCCGTTCGCTCTTCATTCCAAAGCTTGTGTGAACATTTGCCACGGCAGCTCGAAAATTTTATATCATTACCGGTAAATTTGGATAATTCACTACATTTACCATGTGCGTTGGTAATTATCTATAATTATCGATTGCTTACATTTACCGTAACATATCTTGATAGTATAAGATCCAATCGTCTTTAAGCCACAATCATTTGTTTCTCGTCCAAAAACATTTTTCTTATTGCTATGAACAAATTCATACAGACCTATAAATCATAATTTACTTTCTATAAACTCATTTATTTATTTATGTGTTAGGCTTAACTTTGTAAAATAACAACTTCTTGTAAGTTAATTAATAAATAATGTAAATCGATGGTAATAATGTAAAACTGACTAAGCGACAGAAATGTCGAAAGTGAGTTATGAAGACCATTCGAATATAACGTTTTTTCCTTATCATTTGGTCTTTCTAAGGTAAGTGCTTTATAGGTGCATTATCGAAAATCTGGAGACATTACTGATTCTTTTAAATAATACTATTATTTCTTCTCTAAGGAAAATTTAAGATATTTATAGTAATCGAACCACGCATGTTTACGCATTGCAGTGCAACTTGCTTATAAGAAATTTCTTGGATCTTTTTAAAGAAGAAAAAAAGAAAATAGTTAAATTTATTTTTCGAAAGATTGTTAACAGCCACAGTTAACATATTATATAACTTGTATTCACTATTTTTGTCACTAAGTTTTTAACACGCTTTTATTAGCTCGGGTTGTATGTATGTACGTAACGGAATCTTTGAGCTCAATTTCTACCAGGTTGGAGAAGCCTGATAAATTTGAAACTTTGCACAAGTATCAAGGGTCGATGACAATACAATAATATGGTACTGTCGAGCTAATCTGATGATGAAGCCGGAAGATATGAACTAGAACTTCACGATAGATGATCGTATCATAGCCGTGTTTGAACGTTTTAGAAAGTTCTTGTAATGAACGTCGACCATGATTAGGTTTCAAGATCTGATGATGAAGTCTGAAGGTAGGCACTAGCATTCCATGATGTAGTATCGTATCATTGCCGTGTTTGGACTTGTTAGAAAGGTGTTGTAATGAACTTTGACCACGATTTGGTTTCAAGGTCTGATGATGAAGCCGGAAGATAGGCACTAGCATTTCATCATGGAATATCGTATCACAGCCGTGTTTGGACTTGTTAGAAAGGTCCTGTAATGAACTTTGACCACGATTCCACGATTAGGTTTCAAGGCTTGATGATGAAGAAGGAAGATAGGCACTAGCATTCCATGATGGAATATCGTAAACAAGTCCAAATCTGGCTATGATAAGCCGTATTTGAACTTGTTAGAAAGGTCTGATTGACAAAGCAGATATACAATGCGAATGTGGATGGATGTAGGTATCCGGGGAGACCAAGGCTGACATTTCACGATCAGATCAATCGGATATTATCCGAGGGTGGTGTCAAGAGTCTCCGAAACAGGCGTGTTTGTATGAAAAGGGTTATGAATGTGAAGGAAGCAAGACTGGTTTGTCAGGATCGTGAGGTCTGGCACTCGATACTCTCTGCCTACCCCGTAAGGCACTTGGCGTGAAGATATGTATATATGTATGTAGAAAGGTCTTGTAATGAACTTTGACCACGGTTAGGTTTCAGGGTCTGAATATAATAATATGGTACTATCGAGTTGATCTGATGATCTAGCCGGAAGATTTGAGCTGAAACTTCACGTTGCATGACCGTATCAAAGTAATTTCGGTAACAGAGGCAAGCTCCTAATTCAGCCTATAGGCTTCTAATTCCCGGCCAAGTACAGCTACGGTACGGTGGAAAGGCTCATGCACCCAGTGACTTTAAGTTGGGCATCTACCTTGCACAAGATGTAAGGCTGTACGGTAGACCATGCCGTGGTGTACTAAGGGTCCCGTACGTTTGCGGATGGACAGGCAAATGTGGCGCTAAGTCGAGTAAAATCACTTAGTGGTCTCCAGATTGAAGAGCTACATTGTTCTACGTTAACATGTAAGACACCATGCAATACAGACACACTGGCGCAAATAAAGAGGATGCGGGCTCATTCGTCTATTTGAAATAAATGTTCATAATATGCCGTTAGCAAAGACTAAAAAGTATAAAATAAATAGTATTTTAAGAAAACTAAAAAGAACACGCGTTTATTGCTAATCGAACTAAAAACTGGAAAATAAATTTTAATAAAGAGGAGTTTTATATTACAGTAGTAGAAGATCGTAATGTAATCATGCTGGATCACCTCACAATAAAATTATAATAAAATGCAAGTTATTAACAGACGAAATTAATCCAGAGTAAAAAGCGTGGGGTGCTTGATATTTTTAAAACAATACAATAATTCTATTGGCAACTATCTTAAAGTGGACAATTTTGAACCCCAGTAAAATGCACCCCACGCTTTTTACTCTGGAGTAATTTCTTTTGTTAATAACTTAAATTTTATTATAATTTTATTGTGAGGTGATCCAGCATGATTGATTGTTCGATATTCTACTACTGTAATATAAAACTCCTCTATTAAAATTTATTTTCTAGTTTTTAGTTCGATTAGCAATAAAAGCGTGTCTTTTTAGTTTTTTTAAACTATTATTTATTTTTTCTATCAACATCATATGGATCAGTTTAACTTAAGTACAACAAAAGGTACCTACCTTTTTGAGAAGTGCAAGCGTTAACAAAAGTTCGAGATGAATTTGGATCATACTGAGCTTGACAAAGTACAAATAAAATGGGATGTGTCTTTAGCTTATTTGTCACAAAGTTGGAATCATGGATGAAGCCATTTTTCCAAAACACTTTCAGAATCCCGCCAACTTTATATTACTTTGAGCGAGCGTCAAAAGTTTTAACGTGTTTGGGCTGTTTAATGTTGATGTCCATTGCCCCTACGATGCTAATGGGCTTGTTAGAAAGAATAGTATATTATTTAATATTGCTATAAAAAGGTATTTGCGGACAAAATGTAAAAATGTATGATTTTTTAATGCTATAATTTAAAAAAATGTGTTAATAATATTTTTACTAAGGGGTATGAAAAGTATTAATATTGAAGGAAGAATTAGTAAGGTAAGGAAACAAACTAAAATTCATAGGATACGGTTGGTAGGATTAAAATTAATCTTCCTTTAAAACTAGTTGTAATAATTTGTGCAGCTTATTAGACATAAAAATAAAATATTTATTAAAAACTAGCTGTCCCGGCGAACTTCGTTCCACCCGTTCAGTTTGTATGAGAAAAATGAAAAATTTGTTTTTCCTAGTTTTCTCGCAGTGTTTCCCTTTTTATTATATTTTAAACCTTCCCTGGACTTGAATAAATAATTAAAAACCAAAATTAGCCAAACCCATTCAGCCGTTTTCGAGTTTTAGCGAGACTAACGAACAGCAATTGATTTTTATATATATAGATATAAATAAGTGCTGTGCATAAATATTTAATTGATACAAATTTAATTGAATATTTGCACACCACAATGTGGTAGAATATGTTGGTAAAAAACATGTTGGTATACTTTATCATCAAATATCTTTGAAATAACTTTTTAACACACATATTCTGCAAATCGATTTCATTTCATTCATTTCATAAGAATTAGTCAAGACGCTTCGGATGAGTTTTTAAGAACAATGTGACACGAGAATTGTAATAAGTTTTAGCCCTGATGATGCTGTATAAGCGAAACCGGTAGGCTACTAATTACAAAGTAATAAATTATAAGTGATAAGTAAAACAGTACAAGTGTTTCTTTCTTTAAAAATATGAATAATTGTATTAAGTATAGATATAGTTTTAATAAGATCTGCGGTCTAGCGGTCCGGCGTCGGACTTGACTGCTTGAGGTCCCTGGTTCGAACTAAAAAAAAAAAGAGAAAATATATATTTTCAATTTTCTACTAAAATTAACGTTGCCCGAGATTGGATTGACCCAGTTGACGATAGGCTTGCCACCTATCACATTGTGGCTGTGCCTCTGTCTACTTCGTCGGGGATATGAACGTGAAGATACTTTTTTTATAGTTTCAATACTTCAATGAGGCTACAGACGGCAGTTACTAAATAATGAGTTTGTGTTCAATTCATGTTACATTACTTACCTTTCAAAACCATTCATTTGAAGAATAATAAATGTCCCCTAAAGCTATATAAATTTTCTTTAGAAACTCAAAAGGGAATTTCTGACCTTTACAAAGTCCATGAAAGTATACTATTACGTGAACTAATAACACATCCACAGGTTCGTCCACATGGAAAAAATATATTTCTAGCCAACGTTAGAAAAAAGAGATAATATGTTCGACTCCTTTTTTATATATTGTAATTGATTTCTCCGTCGTTTCTGAACAGATTACAAAAAATATTTTGTATTTCAGATATCCTTAAATATTTGCAGGTGTATAGAATACAGCACACACGTTCACTACACTGTTACAACTGCATACATTATACATTTAACGTATTATACATTTATTTATTTATATATTATACATTAACATTATACATTTAAGCTTGCTAAAATGGATCAAACTCGACATCTGGTAAGCCCACTTCGCACATTATTAACCCGTCTTGCCTGTTTTGTCTCGCTGTACTTAATACGTAAACATTTCTCTGACGGAAAGTCGCAAATCAAGCATAAAAGACCGCGGTGTTAGACCTGATGTGTAAGTAATGAGCTGTGGTCCCATAGACAGGTTCACACACACAAAAACAGACACATACACACACACACACACTCACACACAAAAACAAACAAACACACACCCGCGCGCGCACGCGCTCTTCTTTAGGCAATATATCATGCTGGTAATCTCCGATTTAAAAGACCTCGATATAAGAGTAATTCTTTGATGGATTATTGTCGAGCGGTCCCCATGTTTATTTTTAAAAGCATTTGTGTGTCTTAATAAAAATATAGACTATGCACCAGAAGCAAATTTTGTCATTCATTTTTCATTTCATTTGACGGCCTTGTTGGTCGGTTGGTAGCGTACACACCTAACCAACCGCAAGGCTCGGGTTCGATTCCCGATGGGGGCATTTGTGTGATGAAAATTTAGATATCTGCAAATCCGGGCTTGGGTTTTTATTAAATTTATTCTGGTATTTATTTAAGCATGTATATGTATTGGAATCGTTGACTAACACTCACAAAATAAGCATATGATTTACTTACTTTGAGGTTAGGTGCGATTTGTATGACTCGTCCTGGGATATTTATATATTTATTATTTATTTTACTTTGGTCGTAGTTGTACATGAAACAATTCAGAGTTGTATCATGATGTGTCATAAGCGTGACCATAGCATCCGTATTCGAGCAGTTGTTCCATTTATACAATTTCACCGAGGTCATGTTTTTATTTGTTCATAGTATCTTCAATCGCCAAGAAATAATTGATTTTTATTTTCATTTGCATTTTGAGCTGACGATAATCTTTTGTTTTTCTTTAAACAGTGGACTTTTTATGTTGCATTATAGCTGACACAAAAGCAAAGAAACGTCTGTAGGAGTATCGTTGTACCAAACTTTTAACTACAGTTATTTAATAATTAGCTGTTGCCTCTGTTATTAGCCGAGTCGAAAAAGAGGAAACTGTCAACTTGTTAGTTTCTTTTTTATTTTATTAATTTATTATGCTTTATTCGATAATAAGGAGCCGAATTAGAAGGTTCTTGTTTGAAAGACAGGTTTTGATCCCAAGATGGTTCCATATCAATTTAAACAAGATTCGATATGTGGTTTTTAAATAAATTATCATGTACTTTTGAAAATTTATGCATATTTAAGTATAACTCTTACTCTACTACTTTGAAAGTTCCTCTCGCTCAAAAAATACAGTTAAGAAAAAATGATATTAGAAACCTCAATATCCATAGATGGGTTTGATAAAAAAAAAACAGTTTAAAGTGTCCCTTAAAATTGATAGGTTTTTTTCTATATATTTGTGAAAATCTTATGCGCTTCGCAGAATACATATAATTATCAAGTTTTAACAGTATAGTTCTGATATTTTCAGAAAAAGTGCATGTGACATACGGACGGGCAGACATACAAATAATCATTCCAAATCTAAAGGAGTTCCGTTTTTTCGTCTTTGGTTACGAGGCCCTAGAAAGAACAAAGTGAATGGATAGAGAACAGTATTTGGAATTGTCTACTAACAAAGGTTTCAACTTGGTGCTGAAGATATATTTCAATGCTTTATACTAGTAACTAGCTGATCCAGCAAACGTTGTTTTGCCATATAACTAATTAAATGACGATTGATCAGTTATAGACCCGGGATAAAAAATGACTATTAAAAAATAAGGGTTGGTGATAAAAAAGTGAAAATTTAGGGTTGTATGTACTTTTATATGCTGTATCATATAAAAATAAAAACAAAAAATTTAGTCTGAAAATTGCAAAAAAAAATTTAGGGGATGGACCACCCTTAACATTAAGGGAAATGAAAAATAGATGTTGGCCGATTCTCATAGATACCGGATAAGCACGAAAAATTTCATCAAAATCGGTCAAGCCGTTTCGGAGGAGTATGGTAACGAAAACTGTGAAACGAGAATTTTATATATTAGATTGCGCACTATATACACTTTACGGGCCCTCAATATGCTTTAGGGGTCATGTATGCTAAAATACGTCAGCAATATACTGTTTTTTTCATACAAAGCAATTATGGATATGCTTTATAAGACTAGTGTCTCCAAAACACGATTCATTTCACTTTGCTCGATAGAAAAAAATCAAAAAGTTAAACCTTTTTTGAAAGCAAAATCCAACTGTCTACCTCAATTATGAAAATATCGACACCACATTTAACACAAACATAGATAAGTATTATACCTAAAAGATAACTGTTTCAGTTTTTATATTTTCTTTAAAATTACTTTTATAGTGTCAAAAATAGTGATTTGGCGCTTAAGACATTTACTTTAGAGCGCAATATTTCATAGTAATCATGGAACGGGGGAGTGCGCTGATTGGCTCTTCTGGCTGACACTTAGACCCATACTTTATGGGGCCTTAAGATCTAACACTTGACAAATTTAACAAATTTAACTTATTTTTCTAGGGAGTTCTGAAACTACAGCTCTGAATAACAAAAATATAAATGTAATCATCATAATCACAATCAAAATTGCGTAATAAAAATATAAAATAAAAAAACTTTAATTGGTAACCTTCTCCTTTTTGGTTACATTGGCAGATTGGTTACAGTCGTTCGTCGTCGTCATCGTCGTCGTCGTCGTTTGCCAGGGAGTTTGTTTCGCCGTTTCTTTTCCTGTCTGGCTAGGTTTGGAAATGGTGATAATTTGCGGTGAATAGGGATAAATTAATTTAAAGTAAAATATCTTATCGCCCATATCCCCGAAGAGGTACGCAGAGGCACAACCAGGGCACCCACAATAAATTAATTTACATTCTAAAAAATTGTTTGTATTATTAATAAATAATGTAATCAATACAAAAAACAGTGTGTAAATAATTAAAAAAACTAATTTGATTAATACCTATTAAAATATTTGCAAACCACAAGTTAGTAGAATATGTTGGAACGCTTAAATAATTTTGTAACATCTTTGTAACAATTATATTCTGCAAATAAATATTTTTTCTTCTTTCTTTCTTCTTTGAAATCGGTTAAAAATATGAAATTTATTCTGAATTTACAATGCAATTATGTTAAATGATATATAATTTAGGCACCATGTTCAAGAAACGACAAAAAATATTCACGTCACTGAATAAAAATAAATGTCAACTTTATATCAAACTGAGGCTCGACTTATAAAGGCTTTCTTTTTTACGAGATTGAGGAAAAATGAAATCTTAAATTTTAATTTTGATTATACTTGTACATCTTAACATACCCGTATTGTTCTGGGCTCCTTTGTAGAATAGATCATCTGCTTTCCTACCAGGCAGCTCATAAAAGGCGAACATAATCTTACCGGCACTAACACTGTGACATTTGAATAAGTGGTAGAGTTTCACAGCTACACGTCCGGATTGGTACCACCGCCTAATTTATTCCTGCCGACATAACGGCAATGTTTGTTGTTGACGTGTTCCGGTTCGGAGGAGAAGCTAGCCGGTACTTATTAACGTAATTTTGCTATAATTAAAATAAAATAAATAATTTTGATATAAAAAGCATATTAAGTATGTACTACAACGCATGCAAGTTTGTAAAAAAATAATAATAATCATAATAAAATTCGATAAAATAAAAAATAAAATAAAAATATAAACATAAAAAATAGTATCCCAAAAACGGTGGTCTTACAACTAAACCGTAGTGGTCAGGGCGACAGACTGAGGAACCTCCGTACAATGCGTGCCGTCCCCAAAACTGCTGCCTTCTGAATCCGGCCCTTAACCCATTATCCAGCTCTGTCTGAGTCCATCTTAATATGCCAAAGGTGTATACTAAAACAGGCATCACCCAGCTGTTGAAAGCGCGCACCTTATTACCCCCTGACAAAAGGCTTTTCAACACTTTTGTCAAGCGACCAAAGAAACGTTCCACCACCAGCTGTTTAACGTCCCGATCCAGTATACCTAGACCCTCTGGCATACCAAGATATTTGTAAGTTTCGGTTTCGGAGAGAGATCTGAGAGATATTATCTCTGAAAGTTGTAAATAGTTGCTATGTACAACCTTCCCCCTGTGCACATGTACACAAAGAACTAAAAGGTCGATTTTATCAGGTACTTTATGGGCCTAATGTCGATACACAAGCATCCGTGTCTTGGTTACGATTCGGTGATCTCTTTGGGGAAACCGAAGGTTTTGCTTGTGCAATTGCAGACGAGGTTGTCAAGACGAATAACTATCGGAAATACATCATGAGGGATGGTACAGTTGACATATGTCGAGCGTGCCATCGTCCTGGTGAGTCCATTAGACATATTATTTCCGGTTGTTCTCATCTTGCCAACGGCGAGTACTTGCACAGGCATAACCAAGTAGCCAAGATAATCCACCAGCAACTTGCTCTTCGATATGGATAATTCGATAAAATAATAATGATCATAATAATAATAATAAAAAATTAACAGAAATCATAAAACGTTTCAAAAAAACTAAAGAATAAAGAGGAAAACGAAAAGGAGAACGCTCTCTGCCGAGCATAAATAATAAAAATAGTAATAGACATATATTTTATAAAAAAAAAATAAAAAAAAAACTAACACAAATAACAATCGAAGCAATACCGATAAAAATATAAACTATAAAGGGTGAATAAAAATGTCTCTGATTAATATGTCAGAGGACATCCGAAATCATCTCTATTGATGAAATAATATATAAAAAAAAACGTAATTTTGCTCGAAGTCTGACATCCTGGTCTTAGGTTGGCAACGCACCATTACTACGTTTGGTGTAGAAACACTTAGAGAGGTGATGTGAGTTTCTTACCTTCAGCAAATCCATCTGATTTTTCCTTCCAATATCATAAAAAAATCTTATAAACCTTTTATATGAAAACTAGCTGGCCCAACAGACGTTGTACTGCTGTTTTGTTTAATGTGATTTTTGAATAAAAATTGGGGTGGGTCACCCTATTACTTCGGGTTATGAAAAATAGATACTAGCCAATTCTCAGACCTAATGAATATGCATATAAAATTTGGTGAAAATCGGTTAAGCCGTTTCGGAGGAGTACGGTAACTAACATTGTGACCCGATAATTTAAAAAAAAAGTATCTTCATGCCCATATCTCCGAAGAGGTAGGAAGAGGCAAAACCAGGGCACCCACGACTAGCCGAAGACACTAAGTCCCACAATGTAATAGGTGGCAAGCCTATCGCCAACCGGGCACATATCCAATCCCGAGCAACGTTTTTTTTATTAGAAAATTGGAAAAAACAAATTTTCTTTTTGTTGCCCGACCCGGGATTCGAACCCACCTCGGGTTCGAATCATCTTGACTCATGTAGTCAAGTCCAACACTTGAACCGCAAGATCACAGAGGCGATAACAAACAGACCACAGATTTTATATATATGTATAAGATTTGGTAATTTATTTTTAATTTATTATTTAATTATATTTAATTTAATTTATCTTTTTACATTTCATCACACGTCAACGGATGGAACAATGTCGCCAGTTTTTTTTTGTTTTTATTACTATCAGAAGGTTCTTATGAAGGAAAAAATGACAGTTTTTAAGACAGTACAACTGTGGTAATTTTGTTGCCCATTGACTAAACTTATTTTAAGTTATCGCTATCTTCTTTCGACAAAAGTAATAGAAAGAGACAAAACACTTCTAGTGCTGTCAGATTAGCCAGTACACGATATTTCTACAGACGTCTAATCTAACATTCGGAAAATGTTTATTGAAAACGTCACAATTTGACATGTCTAGACTTATTTGACATGTAAAAATCCATAGGCGATATAGCAAATTAGATTAAATATTAGGAAATTATACGCTTTTTGCTTCCCCTTGCTGTTTCCTAAATTTTGGTGGTAAAATTTTCAATTTTCCCGACGCATATTCATATCAATTTTTCAAATTTTCCAAAAATCTACCTAAGCCCTATAGCAATTTCATAAAATATTAGGAACTTATACGCGAAACCTTTGACCTACGTACCTTTTTTGATTCCTCTTGCTGTTTCCTAAATTTTGGTGGTAAAATTTTCAATTTTCCCGACGCATATTCATATAAATTTTTCAAATTTTCCAAAAATCCACTTAAGCCCTATAGCAATTTCATATAATTAGATTAAATATTAGGAA
Organism: Calephelis virginiensis; assembly: GCA_002245475.1. NCBI lineage: Eukaryota > Metazoa > Arthropoda > Insecta > Lepidoptera > Riodinidae > Calephelis > Calephelis virginiensis. The sequence continues at coordinate 189,504 of NJDC01005996.1, read as the reverse complement.
ATTAGACGGGAAACCTTTGACCTATGTAACTTTTTTGATTCCCTCCGCTGTTTCCTAAGTTTTGGCGGTAACATTTCCAACTTTCCTGACGCATTTTCAAATTTTTCAAATTTTCCAAATTTTCACAGGTTTTTTAAAAATATTTTCGTAACCCTTTATCCTATTTCCAAAAAGTTTATATCCCCGTGTTCGTCTCGTCGACCCCGACCCGTAGACAAATTGCTCTCGCCGAAATTGGATAATAAATTATACACAAAACTTAAAAAAAAAGCTCAATTTTCATACTTGTAAATAATCCACCTAAGCGGTATAGCAAATTCATATAATTATGTTTCATAATTATGTGTCAAATGTTTCATTACTTTTGTTTTTGTTGACAGCAGAATCTTGTACACAAATCTTTATAATTTGTGACCAGTATCATCACCAACACCTGTTGAGTCAGCTAATATCACATAAAAATCTCTTGTCACAGTGTTATTATGGCAAACAACAAAAACATTGAGGTAACTTTGACAAAATTACCTAAATTTGGTTTAACTTAAAACATGGAAAAAAGAATATAGTTTTTGCCCTAATATCTATACGGTTTTATGAATATAGGACATATATAATATCGTCGGTCGAGTGGCTAACGTACACGCCTGACTACACTGAACAACCTCGAGGCTCGAGTTCACTTCCTGACGGGGGCAGGCATTTGTGTGATAAACATTAATATGTCTGCATTTCTGGGTCTGGGTGTTTATTAAATTTATGCTGAAAAATATATTTAAATATTTCTATGTATTAGAATCGTTGACTAACACCAATAACACAAGCATATAATTTGCTTACTTTGGGGTTAGATTCAATTTGTGTAACTTGTCCAGGGATATTTACTTATTATTTATTCATTTATTTGTGTAAAGAACGTGCCTATCGAAGAATACTGTGTATATATGAATTAATTGAATATTTTAATGCTTGAATTTTTCTGGCGCTTTCAAATTGGTCCTCGTCACTGTTTTGCACCCTCTTTTCCGATAAGTATAACAAATTAACTTACTTCTGCAAAAGGCTTAACGTCTCAGGCATTAGGCGACTATTAAATGATAGATTTACCATACTCACTTAACTACATTTGAATGATGGTTAGCAAATTGTAATCATATAAATGTCAGTCGTCACCCTACACGCCAAGTTACCTATCAGTCATTCCAATAACTGTGGTAAAACTAACAGCAAAACCTATCATGCAATAGAATTGATTGACGAATAACCTAGCAGGTAAGGCAGTGACAGATGTTTAGATGCATTTCGTAATCCATTATTCAAACCTAATTCAGCGACTGTCGTGAAACTGACCGCAAAACCGTATCATGGCCTACTTACACAGCAACGCATCATGAACGACTTTGGTGTCTATAGGGGATTTATTTTACTATATTACTATCACCTCTGTAGTCTAGCATTTTAGCTGACGGACTTGACTGCATGAAGTCCCGGGTCGGGCAACAAGAAAAGAAAACGAGTTTTTAGAATTTTCTAATAAAGAAAACATTGTTCAGCAAAAAGCTTGCCACATATCACGTTGTGGGACGTAGTGTTTTCGGCTAGTCGTGGGTGCCCTGGTCGTGCCTCTGCCTGCCTCTTCGGGGATATGGGCGTGAAGATACCTATTTATTTTGTTTATATTACTATCAAGAAATTAATTTGTTTTTTTTTATGATATAGGAAGGCAAACAAGCAAACGGATTTCCTAATGGTAAGAAATTTCCGCCGCCTAAAGACACCAAAGGAGGTAATGGTGCGTTTCCAACCTGAGGCCGGGATGTTAGGCCTCGAGCAAAAGTAAGTTTACCAGCTACCTTAATCTCCGAACCGGAACACGTCATGACGTTATGGCAGCAGGAATAGGTAAGGCGGTGGTACCAATCCGAGTAAGTCACTACGAAACTCCACCTAGTCAGATGTCACGGTTTTAGTGACGGTAAGCCTATGCTCGCCTTTTACGAGCTGCCTGGTGAAGGCAGATGGTCTATTCTGCATAGGAGCCCAGACCAACACGGGGAAAAACGGTTTGTTTGCTAATCTTGTTATTAACCGTTTCGGAAATTACTAATTTCAGAACCGAAACTTTCAATAAAGATTCGGTAGTCAATCGCATTCAAACTAAACAAAGCCACAGTTATTGAAATGCCGATCAATATACCGACTTATGTATAAAAATATATCTAAGTCATTATGTCCGTAATGTTGGCTATTCCGACTGATTTTCCGGTTTCAGTGAACTAAAAGCTTTTGATGTTACAAGTTATAAGCAACCTTATTACGTTAGCAAAGAGCATTATTTTCACTGAAACTGTGGGTTTTAATTATTACAATAACTTATGGGTGTTGAATGGACAGACGTCAAAACTTCATCATATTGTAATGATGATTATATTTTAATTTAATAAAGGTTTTAACCCCTGGTAGAAATAGATGGGTGTTACAAGTTTGAAGTCTCTATGTGTATGTTTCTTTTTTTTTTGAAAGAAAGGAAAAAAAACTATTTGCGGAATATGTGTTTAAATGAGATGTTACAAAAATATTTAAGTATATCGACATATTCTGTGTATATATGCTACATAACTTTTTCACGGAAAAAAGATTTAGATCTTTTGAAAGCTAAAGTGATCAAAATGGTTTTTAGGTATATTACGCAAATTTTGTCGAAGTTAATCGAAAATGTTTAATGTTATATTTATCTTTAAGTCGGAAATTTGAAATTAATATATGAAACGAGGGGTTTAGGTCTGGGTGTGGTCCCTCTGTAGAATAGACAATTTAACTGCGTGGCAGCTCATAAGAGGTTTACATAGTTTAAATGAGCCATCATCAGGTCGACCACTGGTGGTAGAGCTCATGTAGCATTTTGACCAGGTTCACTGCATTTAACCTATTTTTGCTACTTTGACAGTACCTCCACTATCTTGTTCTATTCTGGAAGGTATTATAACTGGTAGATTTTGCACAATAGGTTATAGGCATAACACGCCGGTTACCGTTTATAGCAGAGGTTCCCAAACTTATTTCATGTAACGCCCACTTTGAAAATCAGTTGTTTTGTAGCGCCCCCCCCTCGTTTTTTTCTTGTCAATAACCTCAATAACATATTTGTTGCACCTAGTTTAAAAAAAAAACATTTTTTTCAAGATTTATACCGCCCCCCTCTAGGCTTCCAGCGCCCACAAGGGGGCGTTATCGCCCACTTTGGGAAAGGCTGATTTATAGTGTCCATAGGCCAATGTTGTATTTTATCATCAAGAGGTCCTTGTTCCCTGTCTTATTCTATGAAAAAAATAAATTAGCTTGAATTTTAGCATAATTCGTTAATCGGCTAGAATCGAGTTCGATTCTCGGCGGGATCATGCTTGTCAAATTTGCACAATAAACATACTTATCTGTTTTTTGAGTGACTGTTCGTTTATGTATTTACATAATGTTAATAGCCCGAGAACTTTAAATGGAGGGGTTAAGTATGTATACTTATTTTTCTTAAAATGTATACAGCTACCCACTACATCTATATCTGAGTTTTTTTGTTCGTCTGTGGGAGATTTCAACATCTTCAAAAATTTCATTTAAAATAGAACTTTAGTTATGATTTATTCATACAAAAGGAGGCAAACGAGCAAGTGGGCCACCCGATGGAAAGTGATCACCTCCGCCCATGGACATCCGCAACACCAGGAGTATCACAGATGCGTTGCGGACCTTTAAGGAATGAGTACGCTCTTTTCTTGAAGGTCCCTAAGTCATAATCGTTTGGGAATACCGCCCTCGGTAACTGATTCCACAAAGGTGTTGTGCGAGGTAAGAAAATTCTTCAGACACAGTTATAGATCGCCACGTATCAAGATGATGGGTATGATACTTTAAACTCTGTCGCGAAGTCCGAAGGTGGAAATCAGCAGGATTCGAATTTGAACAGAAATGATAGCATATTAAATATTCTTTGTTATATATGAACTCGTTTTTGGTATGAGATAATTCAATGCCATACTGCAAAAAATTTAAACATTAGTTCTGTTGAAATTATATGCCTAAAATAAAAATATTGAACAAAAGTGCCTACGAAATAAAATTTGTCCATAAGTATCTTCACGCCCATATCCCCGAAGAGGTAGGCAGAGGTACAACCAAGGCACCCACGACTAGCCGAAGATACTAAGTCCCACTATGTGATAGGTGGCAAGCCTATCGCCAACCGGGCACTTTTCCAATCCCGACCAACATTTTTTTTTTATTAGAAAATTGGAAAAATCCAATTTTCTTTTTGTTGGCCGACCCAGGATTCGAACCCGGGACCTCATGCAGTCAAGTCCAACACCCGGACCGCTAGACCACAGAGGCGATAATATTTGTCCATAATAAGGAAAATCTCTTTCTGTCACACGATGATACGCGTCAACTTGGAGAGCTTTAAATGTACTGAAGTGTTCTTTCTTTAGGTTTTGGCAAACTTGTTAGTATTTTGCCATTAGTCAAGTAGAAATTTGCATCAAATTTTATATCAATTATAATTAGTCATCAGTCATAAGTCGTCAGTTAGTCATGTCAGGCTTTTGGGTAAAGCGGTGGCCTTTTTACACAAGCTCATGTAATGAGATTTCGCGGCAACGAGGAAATATACGATACGCTAATTTCTTCATGATTATTTCATTTGTTCACTTTCACTGAACAACATTTTACAAAATGCCACCAAAATTAGCTAATTTCACTCAATATTAAAATAAAATTCAATAATTATGAAAAAACTTCGACCATTTTTTCTCTCGATGGCGCCAAAACTCCTAAAGTATTCTTTATTTTTATTTTTACTTTCCGGTGTGTTTTTATATTCAACAGATTAAAAAGCAGAGCTTAGGCTTTTATAAAACCTAATTGTTGCAAGCAAATTTTAAGAATCAACAAATCGCGACGTGATAATAATATTATTCCAAAGTGGTATATAATAGTATCTGCACGCCATATTCACATAGAGGGAGGCAGAGGCACAATCAGGGCACCCATACTAGCCGAAGACACTAACTCCCACAATGTGATGGATGGCAAGCATGTCGCAACCGAGCACATATCGAATCCTAGACAACGTTATTTTTATAAGAAAACTAGCTGTCCCGACAAACTTCGTTTCACCCGTTCAGTTTGTATTTGAAAAATAAATTATTGTTTTTCCCCTTTTCTCTGAAAGTTTTGCGGTTTTTTCTCCATAAGAACCTTTTTCTGACAGTAACTAACACAACAAAGTAAGAATTATCAAATCGGTTCAGTGGCTCGAAAGTTATGCGCTTACCAACACATTTAGAAATTATTTTTTATATTATTGATTGAAAATACACATTTCCAATTTTTTTTGTTGCCTGACCCGGGGATGGAACCAGGGACCTCGAGAAGCCAAGTCCAACGCCGGACCGCTAGACCATAGACTATAGATTGATAATCATGAGTTATCTTTTAAACTTATAAATTAAATTTATATAGTGTTACTGGTTGACTCGGCAGACGTTGTTCTGCTATATTTTTAAAGTGATTTTAATATAAAAAATAGGGTGAGTCACCCTCATTACTTAGGAGTTTGAAAAATAGATGTTGGCCGATTCTCAGACCTATTCAATATGCTCACAAAATTTCATGAGAATCGGTCAAGCCGTTTCGGAGGAGTTTAATTACGCACACCGTGACACGAGAATTTTATATATTAGATATTTTTGCAATGTAAATGATGTAGTACATTAAAATATCTAGACACAATGTGTCGCCGTTAAGGTTCTTTATATGGGGTTGTAAATTACCTATCAATGATTCAGCATATTAGAGTCGTATATCGGGTTCCTTATAATACGAGTATTATGCCAACACTATGATATATACAATTTATTACATTAATTCAACGCAGTAAATCTACAAAAAAATAGCTACTTCAATTCCCCAATTTCTTTACTAAGTTGCGATTCGATAATTTTTCGAAAGGCAATTTTCATCTGTCTTCCTGCCAGGCAGCTTGTAAAAGGCAAGCATAAGCTTACCGTCAGTAACACCGTGACAGCTCACAAGCAGACGCATTTCCTGATAGTAAGAAATTTACGCCACTTAGAGACACCAAAGGTAGTCTGGTTGGCACCGCACCATACGTTGCCAACCAGAGGCCGAAATGTTACGCCTCGAGAAAAGTAAGTTATCGGTTACCTTATCATCCAAACCGGAACATGCCCTGATGTTAAATTACGTTAAATGGAGAGAAGGAGAAACCTAGTACGATGTCACGATGTACTTAGTGACGGAAAACCTATGCTCGCCTTTTACGAGCTGCCTGGCAAGAAGGCAGATGGTCTATTCTGCAAAGAAGCCTGAACCAACACAGACCAACATGCAATACTGCGAACTAAGAAACAGTTATATCGCGATGTAGGTTTTGCTTGAACTTATGTATCTTGGGTCGAATATTACTTGTTTACATCACTACATAGTACAAAACAAAGTCGGTTTCGCTGTCCCTATGTCCCTTTGTACGCTTCAATCTTTCAAACTACGCAACGGATTTTGATGCGGTTTTTTTAATAGATAAAATGTTTAAAGAGGATTTTTTATATGTATATTTTATACCCGTGCGAAGCTGGGGCAGGCCACAAGTATAAATATAATAGTAAGTACAAAAAAGCGTAATCCGATAAAATGTTCAATTACTCAGCCATGAAGCAAAGGCCACCAACGAGTAAATTCCAAAAGCATTTCACTTGTAGCACAATTTCCAACGTCGAGCCAGTTCATCTCCTAGTTTATAGTAACACGCCGCTGAAATAGACAAATGTCGGAAACAGATAACCGTGTTTGTCGTACCTGTGAAATATAATGTTTGTATTTCAGTGGCTTGAATGCAGAGACATACTGTGGGTGTTAGTTGCCCCGAGAGGAATATTTTGCCGCCCTCATATTAAGATTTATTCCAGGGAAATTTTCGGTAAAAACAATTGTTATTTTTTATATTGTACAAGTTTAATTTTAAATAAAATAAACTTTAATTAATGTTTTACTTCAGAGACGTACTGTGGGTGTTAGCTGCCCGGGGCGGAATATTTTGCCGCCCTTACATTTAGGTTCATTCCAGGGAAGTTTTTAGCAAAAATGGTTGTTATTTTTTGTATAAGTTCAATTTCATAAAAACTTTCGTTTTCGTTGGTTGAGTGGCTAGCGTACACGCCTAACTATACCGACTAACCGCGAGGCTCGGGTTCGATTCCCAATGGGGGCAGGCATTTGTGTAATTAACATTTAGATGTCTGCATTTGGGTCTGGGTTTTTATTAAATGTATTCTGGTATCTATTTAAGTATTTCTATGTAATAGTATCGTTGACTAACACCCATAACACAAACATTTGCTTACTTTGGGGTTAGATTCAATTTGTGTGAGTTGTCCAGAGATATTTATTCATTTATTTTTATGTTTTACTTTAAGATAATAATTATTAGAAACAAACAGTTTTACGGAAAACGGCCTTTCACGGAAAAACTTTTGGTCAAAATTCACGGAAATCGATGAAGCCGTTTCAGAGGAATTCAATAACGCACACCGTGACTTGAGAACTTTATAAATTAGATAATATATTCATATTTAATAATGTATATAATGCTATTAGCCAATCAAATTTTAATCACAAATATGGTTTATGGTTTCAAAAATTTTTACTTAGTTATTTACAATATTGTAGTAACATTTTTTTATTCTACGAAACGTATTTAAATAAATACGTCAAATGTTAGGTAACAATTGTTATATAATATCAAAAAAATCAAAAATATTTATTTCAGTACTAATTTACAATAAAATGTGGGTAGTTGATGGAGTCATCTTTTAAGTACGAGGTACTTGTGTTAGGCGACACCGCTCTTCCATTGTACAAATTTATTTTAAGCTTAAGCTAGGTGCACACCGGGTTAAGTTATATAACATAAACTGGACATTTAAAATGTAAATAATTTATTTAAAATACGAATTAAAATACAACAATAGTACGAATGAGCACAAAAGCTGAAATAAACAATGCACAAATAACCGCGTTTGTTGTACCGGCAAAATAAATGATGAATAATGAAACTACTACTATGTATTTGAAATATTTTTAAAATTTCCGACAGAAAAAGGGTAACGCTCGCTGACCGCATTCGTAACATTGAGATCAGAGAAACAGTGGGATTGAAAGAAAGTGTTGGTGTTAAAATGCGAAAGGGCACATGCTCCGCTGGTTCGGTCACGTGGAAAGAATGACAGATGAAAGATTGACAAAGCAGATATACAATGCGAATGTGGATGGATGTAGGTACCCGGGGAGACCAAGGCTGACATTCCACGATTAGATCAATCGGATAATATCCGAGGGTGGTGTCAAGAGTCTCCGAAACCGGCGTGTTTGTATGAAAAGGGTAATGAATGTGAAGGAAGCTAGGCAGGTTTATCAGGATCGCGAGATCTGGCATTCTATACTCTCTGCCTACCTCGTACGGGACTTGGCGTGAAGATATGTATGTACGTATGTAACTATTATTTGAAACATATGGTTAAATACATCTTTGTTAAGATTTACGTAATTATTAAGTTGCTAACAATAAGTTTTCGTTTGTTTATAAAAACATTTCTCACGTCTGTATGCTAATCGGATAAATGTCACGAGGTTTATAAAAACAATTTAATTAGTTGACAGTTTATTATCTATTATAAAAATTTAAACAATTAATTTTGCAAAAGAGTAATCAATGTAATTAATTATCTACTATTATAAAAACAATTAAGCTGTTTAAATTATATTAAATGTCACATCGTTCCAGAAATTATGTTTTGTTATTTATTATTTTTAATATTTTGCATTGTTATTTTGTCTATATACTAAGTGTTTCTAATACGTCAATATTTGAAAATATTAATAATCTTTTGTTAATATTTAAAAAAAAACGTGCAGATAATTATAATATTAATATGTAAAGCAAAATGTTTATACCCCTTTTCACGAAAATTGTGAAGAGGTAGAAATGTGAAATTTAGCACACTTATAGTTTATGTGTAGGAGAAGTGCAGAACGCTATAAAACATTGTAAATACCTACTACAGTGTAACACACATACAAACAAAAATATTGATAACGATAAAAGATCGCAAACTATAATCATAATGTTTGGAAACAAAGTTTTTGGTCTTGGTAAATGAAGATGGTGTTATTGTCAAAAAGATAATTAATAATAGAACCTTAATAATCTTTCAAAATGATTTTTTAATGACTAATATAGATTAACTTACAATAACAGTAACCAGTACCACTAATATAGACATATATCTCTAGAAAAATTGCACAAATAGATCTAACTCCTAAGTAAGCAAAATATGGGCATGTTTGTATTAAGGGTGTTTACCAACGATATTAATAGCCGAGATTATTACATTTTCTTTTCTAATACACATAAATACTTAAATAGATTAAAGAATAAATACAAAGAAAAAGAACATTATTTATGGGTTTGCCATAAATAAAGACATATATGTTCATTTTTAAAATGCTTGTCCCGTCGGGAATCGAACCTGAGCATCAGACAACGAGGAGTCCAATCTATGCTTACATGTATTAAAAAAGTGATAAAATTAAATATGCACATGAAATATCTTTTAAAAACAATAATTGTTGTTATACGTTGTGACAGGATACAAAAAAAACGAAATTTATATATTAGCACATTTGTCGGTTTGTCTGTCTGTAAGTCCACTTTTTATGCAAATAAATAACTAACGGATTTTGACGAAATTTTGTGTAGTAGCGTTTACACCAAGTTAATATTATATGGGAAAATATTAAATCCTATCACAAACAATGAAAGTTAATTAAAAAAGGTTAACAGTTTTCGCGCACTTGAGACCAAAAATATGGCCCCGCAAATTCGCATTTATTGGATTACGTATAGGTATATATTAAGTAAAATTTGGTCAATTTTGGTAGGGTTTTATACATTTTAAAAATGAAGAATTTATGAAGAAATTAGTATATCGCGTGTTTCCTCTGTGCCGACAAATCTCATTAAACTATGAGCTTGAGTAAGGAGACCACTGCTTTACCCAAGACCGTGACATAACTTTGTAAAATGATTTATGACTGGTTTGGTCTAATAAAAGTCTAATTTTGCTTAATAAGTAACATAATGCAAAACTTATACTTTACTAATGGCAGATGCTGAGGCTCATGCCAAGAAAATAAAAAAGACAGGTGCTCGAAGTTGCGAACACTAGCTAGTATACAATAAGTATGTTTGTATTATACGGAATGGTTATATATACCATATACTCGTACAACATCAACCTTTCTGCAACATCTGTTTCCGTGAAGATTTGTTGGAAGAAATATTACAGAGATAAGCACACTTATGTTTACTAAATCTTTTTTTGTTTTCTCTTAAGGAGCCGCCCCTAATATGCTGAATCGTCCTCACGAATATCTAAACTAGACTTTTAAGAACAGATGTTCTGTTCAGAGAGGATTTACCTATGGTGCTATCTACTGTTTAAACCTATTATTTCATTCGAAAAAAAATATATTTATACGTTATATTAAAGACGTTCCAGACGGTTGTGAATAACGTAAATAAACACTGATTGTAAACATTGGTTTGCATCCGTCTGGAATAATAATCGGAAGATGGAAACAAAGTTCCACTTTAAAAGTCTAGAACCCCTTTTATGATTTTTACTAATTAAAGAAAACATGAGAGTTTCTTGCTACCGGATCAAACGACAAAACCGGGACGAGTGACAATATGTCCGGGATAACATTTTATTTACTATAAATTGCGCAGGTAAGGAACATAACACATTTATACCCGTGTTGGTCCGGGCTCCTTTGCAGAATAGACCATCTGCCTTCCTGCCCGGCAGCTCGTAAAAGACGAGCATAGGCTTACAGTCACTAAAACCGTGATATCTGACTAGGTGGTAGAGTTTCGCAGCGACTCACCCGGATTGGTAGCACCGCCTCACCTATCCCTACGCCATAACGTCATGACGTGTTCCGGTTTGGAGGGCGAGGTAGCCGGTTTTGCTCGAAGCCTAACATCCCGGCCTCAGGTTGGCAACGCACCATTACCAAATTTGGTGTCTCCTGGCGGCGTGAATTTCTTAAAGTATCTTCACACCCATATCCCCGAAGAGGTAGGCAGAGGTACAACCAAGGCACCCACGACTAGCCGAAGACACTAAGTCCCACAATGTGATAGGTGACAAGCCTATCGCCAACCGGGCACTTTCTAATAAAAAAATGTTGGTCGGGATTGGATATGTGCCCGGTTGGCGATAGGCTTGCCACCTATCACATTGTGGGACTTAGTTTCTTCGGCTAGTCGAGGGTGCCCTGGTTGTGCCTCTGCCTACCTCTTCAGGGATATGCCTACCTTTTTTTAAAAAATATTTCGTAATGAAAAATCCCAGTTTTTATAGATAATGAAAGCCAATAAGCACACGGTTCTACTAAGAGATAATATATAGCCTTTAGATAATATATATTATTAAAAGTGTAGATGTGGTCCCAAGTTCGATTCCCGAGTCAAATAACTCAATTTTTAATTGAAATAATTAATTTCAATTTTCTACTAAAAGCACCGTTGTTCATGATTAGATTTTCGTAACTGATAAAGCACCTGACTTACCTGACAGTCAGATGTTGGCTACCCTACTCTTTGGACTGAACCATGATACTGTTATACAGGTGACAGGAATAGATGCGGAGGTGGATCCCTACCCAGGCAAGATACTGCATTGTACCACCAATGATCTTGTTAGTAACCTATTCTGGCAAATAAATGATCTTCTACACAAGGGATCCGAATCAACGCGACAAAAATGATAACCTATACAAAACAGATATACCATGTGAATGTGCATGTATTTTACCTCCATCCCGGAGACTAAAGTTGATATTCCACAATGAAATCACTTAGGCTTTATCAAAGCTTTAGGATTATATGTATACGTATAATAATAAATGTAAATTTTTGGTAATAAATAGAAAAAAAGGGTGGTGTAAAGAGTTTTTAAAACCCGCATGCTTATATGAAAAGGGTAAAGAATGTGGATAACGTCAGGTACTTCCTAGGTTTGAAAGGTTGTGTGTACGTAAAATAATAATCTTGCGAAGTTATTCTATTAAGGACAGAGAGAGAGAGCGTATCATGTCGAGTCTCGTCGCATTGCAAAGTACACTTAGGCGAGCCGGGCCGCATTTTATCGGCGGAATTTTATTACTCAGTATCAGCAAAACAGAAGAGTAACCACTGTACATAATAATCTGGAAAATGCCGCCTCTAGTAGTTGTCATACAAAACTTGGCATACAAACACCATTAGCACCTCTATTCACATTATTAATATCGTTTTACTCTACTCTTTGTTAACTGTAAGCCGCATTGGGGACTGTGAACGGGGAGCCGCGCAAAATCCGACGCGATGCGGCCCAGCATAGTGTGTTTAGCTCCATAAAAAAGTATGAAGGCGTTCTAGGTGGATTATTGCGCAACGATGCGGCCCGTCCAAATGTGCGCTACCCTTTAACGGGTTAATATTTTAGACTGAAGCGTGAACCCGTAGGTAAATCTGAATTTACGACGAAACAGTAAACATACCACAGTTGCCCAGCTTGTAGGGCAATATCCATATGTTAAGGCTGACTTTTAGGGCAATTGTGGTTGCGTGGCACTTTAATGAATGTATGAATGAATAAATAGACTTTTATGTGCACAAATAGGTACAACGTAAGTCACCATCATTGTTACAAACATAAAAAAAGTATCTTCACGCCCATATCCCCGAAGAGGTAGGCAGAGGCACAACCAGGGCATCCTATCACCAACCGGGCACATATCCAATCCCAAACAACATTTTTTTATATTAGAAAATTGGAAAAACTAAATTTTCTTTTTGTTGCCCGACCCGAGATTCGAACCCGGGACCTCATGGAGTCAAGTCCAACACCTAAACCGCTAGACCACAGAGGCGATAACAAACATGATATTACAAACATACATCTACATACCTATTATATAAAAATGAATGCCACTTTTCATTGTAATCTTATAACTCAAGAACAGGCTCACCTATCCAAACCAAATGTTTAGGCTTTGTTTTTACTATTTAGTAGATGGTTTATGTAAAGTTTGCATAAAATCGGTCAAGCGCTTCTTCATTTATCACGTTTTATGTTAGAAATTAATTCGATTAACGGCGGATCATTTTGTGATTATGCTGTCATAGTGAAACTTTTTTCAGTTGTTTTTTTTTTTGTTTTGTTGTGTTATGTCATTCATGCGGTCAATGAATTATTTAATGACATTTTTACATATTTTTTTTAAATATTTCTGTTTACACGTAGCGAAGCGTATCGGGCCGCTTGTTCTGTATAAATTGTTTTATAGACACATATACATAAATTGAATTCCTAACCTTTGGTTCTCGCCGCACCGGGTTCAATTCAGGTAGAGTTTACAATTACTTTATCGATTACGTCGATATTTTTTACGAACATAAATAAAATAGTAAGTAAAGGGATAAATTGCAACATTTTAAGTACATTAGTTTGATTTTTAATAATGGTCGAGTTGGTATTTTTAAAAAAAGTGTCAATTCGTTCAAGTTCCCTGTGTTGGTCCGGGCTTCTTCGTAGAATAGACTATCTGCCTTCCTGCCAGGCAGCTCGTAAAAGGCGAGCATAGGATTAACGTCACTAAAACCGTGACATCCTACTAGGTGGTAGAGTTTTGCAGCGACTCGCCCGGATTGGTACCACCGCCTTACCTATTTCTGCCGCCATGACGGCCAATGATTCTCGGTTTGGAGAGCAACGTAGCCATTAATCTTACTTTTGCTCGAGGCCTAACATCGGCCTCGGGTTGGCAACGCACCATTACCACTTTTGGTATCTCTAGGCGGCGTAAATTTCTTACCATCAGGTAATCCATCTGCTTGTTTGCCTTCTATAAATTACCACTATCATAATTTACATAGCTAAACTTTCAAATAGTTTTTATCGATTACGTCGTTACTTGCTTTTTTAGTGTACAAAAATAAATTAAATAATATTTGCAGAGAAACAATTGCAACCTTCAAGAATATTAATTTTATTTTTAAAAATGATATATTGGGAAATTTGTTAAAAAAAATTAAAATTTTCAAATATGTTTCCAATGTTTACGTCCATTTTTTTTATTACCTTAAATCGGTTAAAGGGAGATCAGGAGATATGGAAAGTAATGTGCATGCAACCTTTCATTCGCTTTGATTTTAATTTTAAAAATAGTCGAGTTAGTTTTTTCTTAAAAAAGTTACCAAGTTTTAATGTGTGCCAGCTTTGAAATGTATCCCTATATATAAATACTAACATAAAGGTAATTTGATAAATCTGCTTGTTTAAAATAATGTACTATTTAGATGGACTCATTGAAATTTGAATAATAGTTGCAAGCAATGTCTTAAGTATACCTAATACTTAATAAATACCTCTGCCAAATTACAGTATCGCACCTTTAACATCTATCTATGGCAGAGGTTCCCAAACTTATTTCATGTAACGCCCACTTTGAAAATCAGTTGTTTTGTAGCGCCCCCCCCCTCGTTTTTTTCTTGTCAATAACCTCAATTACATATTTGTTGCGCCTAGTTTATAAAAAAACATTTTTTTTCAAGATTTATACCGCCCCCCTCTAGGCTTCCAGCGCCCGCAAGGAGGCGTTATCGCCCACTTTGGGAAAGGCTGATCTATGGTGTCTTAATGAAAGTTAATTTTTTCCCATCGGGAGAGACGTGTGCTTGTTCGCTATCTTGTCACAAAAAATAAAAAAATAAATAAAATAAGTAAATAATTCATTTTTAAATACTTAGATTGCATAATATTAAAATAATAATATTGAAAACGAATATTTGGGGTTTTACTCCGTTTAAATTATTCACCATGAACAGTAACTGGTGCGTTCCGTGCTTGGAAATCCTATTAATATTATAAATGCGAAAGTTTGTAAGTATGGATGTATGGATGTTTGTTACTCTTTCACGCTCGAATGGCTGAACGGATTTGTCTGAAATTTGGAAGACACATAGATTGTGACCTGGATTAACATATAGGCTATTTTTAATCCCGATCGCACACCGGGATTCTGTGAAAACGCGGGCGAAGCCGCAGGTAGCAGCTAGTTTAGAAATAAACATACTTAATAAAATTTTTAGTTTGATCATGTATATGAAGAAAAGAGAACAATCTTTTAAACCTATGATGTTTCCTAGTACATTTTTTTTAAAAGACACCTACGATTTTAAACTTATTTATTTTAGTATAACTAAACTTTACACCAAGTCCTTTAATAGGTTTGACGAGTGTTTTTTTTTTCGAAATGACTACTGTTGTCTATTGACTTTAACAACGTCACCGGGCTAGTGGGCGAGCAGAGTGCTCAGCCAGAGATGGACGAGTGTTTATAATGCTACCTATATTTTAAGATTCTTTAAAAGCGTTACAAAAAAATACGGTAGCTTATAAAAAATGAAGTTCAACTAAGCGCTAATGTGGCATATTATAATATTTGTAATAAAAAAAAACTTAATCCAGGCCTTTGACCTTCAAAATGTAGCCCTACTGTACCGTTTGATTTTCAAGAATAGAAGATTTGATGCAAAAAAAACATCTCCGACTTAAAGATATTCCAAATTTTCACATATTCGAAAAAAACTCCTTAAAATTATGTTTCAACTTTAAGTAAAAATAAAAAAGGTGTATTTGAGAACGAGTTATTTTCGTACATAAAAATATAGACCAGCGCTTCTTAAACGGAGGTCCGCGGAACGCTGGGGTTCCGAAAAAGGGCCGCAAGAGTTCCGAGTACTAACTGTTCTGTAATTTTCCTAGATAAAAAAATATATTTAAAAAAACATTCTTTAAAATGATAATAATAAATATTTCATGATGCTTATAATGTAAATTTTATTCATAAATTGTTCTTTATTTTAAATTCTCACATAAAAAATACTCAAACTACAACGCAATTTGTTTAGTTATCAAAATAGGGTTGTGTCAACAAAAAATATCTTCAATTAGGGTTCCAAGACTAAAAGAAAATTGAGAACCCTTGACATACGCCACACATGAGAGATAAGTAACATACGTACAAGTACATACCTACCTAAATAAGTATAATTTACACTTTTCATCGTTGGTACTTGATAGAACATCATTATCAACGTTTTCAAAAGACATTTGTATGGTTCCATATAAATTTAATAATTTGTAGCATACCGGGCTTAAGGCCCCATACTTAGTCAGCCAGAAGAGCCAATTAGCGCACTCCCCCGTTCCATGATTAACTATGAAATATTGCGCTCTAAATTAAACGTCTTAAGCGCCAAATCACTATTTTTGACATTATAAAAGTAATTTGAAAAAAAATATAAAAACTAAAACAGTTATCTTTTAGGTATAATACTTATCTATGTTTATGTTAAATCTGGTGTCGATATTTTCATAATTGAAGTAGACAGATGGGTTTCGCTTTCAAAAAACAGTTAACTTTTTGATTTTTTTCTATCGAGCAAAGTGAAATGAATCGTGTTTTGGAAACACTAGTCTTATAAAGCATATTAATGTTAATCTTGTGTATTTTAGTCGCCAAGATCCATAATTGCTTTGTATGGAAAAAACAGTATATTGCTGACGTATTTTAGCATACATGGCCCCTTAAGTTAGATAAGTAGGTATGCGGTCAACTATAAGCTTGGTAGGCTGTAATATCATATTATTATTAAATTTTTGTGTTACAGTATAACTGTATTATTAGTAATTAAATGTTTTTAAAAATATTTCATAATTGCTATGTAGAAGCATTAGGTAAATACTTATTAATTTTAAGATGCATGGAAGCATCATGAATCGAAATTTTTGATTTCCTAAGTCCGTCTCATGATGAAGAAATACATAAAAATAAAATTAATAATAATCCCAAAAATGTGTATTGAGTAATCACAAAAATAAAAAATTCACGTTTACAATATTTTCAACTCCTTTAATAATAAAGTGAGTGCCTTTTTTGAAAGGCGGTCCTGTGATTTTATGAAATATAAAAAAAAACTCACCGAAATATTCAAAACAATCAACTTTTTACACTAACACAAAACACTGATTTATTGTTTGATACACTTCATATTTAAAGCACAAGTGGAAACACTTAAAAAGTTTAACATGAAGAACATTCTACGGACACGTGCACGCTCTATGGCGTTTCGAAGCCGACTGAAAACTAAACATGAAAGTTTGTATATATTCAACAAGTATAGGTAAATATTTATGTCTATATTACCCCGTGCTCTGCTCCGTGGTAGTTTTGGATGTTGGTGCCGACCTACTTTGAAGTATAAAGGGCAACTTCTTACCATCCTACTACGTACACTATCCAAATACGTATCAATACATAGGTACCTAGTATAAAACAAAGTTGCTTTCTCTGTCCCTATATCCTTTTTTATGCTTAAATCTATAAAACTACCCAACGGATTTTGATGCGCTTTTTTTAATAGATAAAGTGATTGAAGAGGAAGGTTTATGTGTATATTTTATACCCGTGCGAAGCCCGGGCGGGTCGCTAGTACTATAATATTATCATTGTGATAGAGTTCAGAGATAACTTACAGTCTTTTACCACAGAATTACCTTTGCCGTCCTATTGTCAGTGCTCATTGTTGTCCTGATTTGATATGTATATTAAGGCAGACTAAAGATCAAAATTATAATAATACGTTTACTAGTAAATATGATCAATAGCGTAGCTAGGCGTAGGCGAAGTGGGCCTTCGCCCACGGGCTCGCACTTAAAGGGGCCTCGCACTACCTTAATTTAAAATGTTTGTTTATTTTTAAATTAAATAAAAGCCGGAAAAATCAAATTAAATCAAATCATATTTGGTAAGACCATGGTGTAATAACATAAGTAAAAGATAAAATTTTTGGGTTGCTTTTGGGAACAAACGGGCAGGGGCCTCGCTGAAGCGACTTTGCTCACGTTTATATTAGTACAGGCTACGCCACTGAATATGATGGTGATTTTGATGCGATAGAGTTCAAACAACTCTTCAGGTGTATTACAAAATTGGACGTAGTTAAGCAGAAAGGACCCAACCCACGTAAACACCAAAATTGAGTGAACCATACTAAAGAGGCCGAAAAACTTATAATACTTTCGTTCAGTAAAAGATCCTACTGATTAACAAAGTTATGACATTTGTATAATAATTAGATACCAACCCACATGTATGGCCAGTACACGTTATTGTAAATATATAAACTTCATAGTCAATTATCTCAAAACTAGTTAGATGTGGATTGGATCCTTTCTGCTTAAATACGTCCAATTATCTTTCCTTGATGTCAGTCAGTCAGTGCTTGCCATCGTCATGACCTGATTTGGATATAAAGATAGACTCTCCGTGTTAGGTGGGTGCTGTTGAGCAGAATAGACCATCTATCTGCCTTTCTGCCAGGAGCTTGTACGATGCGAGCGCAGATTAATAGGGCATTAGCAACAAGAAGACTGGGAGCTCCTCTACCAGTCTTCTCTTGCTGTGCAGCAACTTTCTCGTTCAGGGCTCCACAGCCTTATCTAAACCTGCCGCCATAATGATTGTCATGTTCCACTCCAGAGGGTAGGATAGCCGGTAGATTTGTACAATTGGTTTAACCGCGACTCACCTATAACATCTATGGTATCAATAGGTCACAGTACTCAAACCATCTGGAGATCTATGTGTTTGTTCGCTGATCGCATATAAAAAAATCTTAAAAATTGAATATCTTAACGCCCATATTCCCGAAGGGGTAGACAGAGGTACAATCAAAGCGCCTATGATTAGCCGAAGATATAGGATAGGATAATATAATGTGATAGGCAACCAACCTACTGCCAACCAATCTACTTCGTCACTTATCCGATTCCGGAAAAAGTAGTCTTATTAGAAAATTGAAAAAAACATACATGTTTTGTTGATCGGCAGCGCAATTGACCCTGGGACACTAAGCAGAGTGTAACTTCACTACTAAACCACTATGGCAATAAGTAATAAAATAGAGAAAATTTAGGCAGCTCTTCTGATGGACTTTTTTATGTAAGAGGCAGCAAATAAGCACATGGCTCTTCTGATTGTAGGAGATAACCGTGACCTATAGACACCATAGGTGATTCCCTGACCTATAGCGGGGGTGTTATTCCTATTGTGTCTACTGGTTATCATACATACCCTCTAGCCCGGAACATGACACAGCTGTTATGGTGGCTGGTATGGTGGAGGTAAGGCAGAGTATCCCTACCTGCGCAATGCCTTACCTTTTCCTGCCGCCATAACGCCCAATGCTTGCCTTTGACGTATTCCGGTTCGGTGGGTAAGGTAGCCGATAAACTCACTTTTGCTCGAGGCCTAACACCCCTGCCTCAGGTTGGCAACGCACCACTACCACCTTTGGTGTCTCTAGGCGGCATGAATTTCTTACCATCAGTAAATCCATCTGCTTGTTTTCCTTCCATTATCTTAAAAAAATAAAAACATAAAAAAATAAAAACACCACATTGGCAATAGTGGTCTTTGCTGGTAATGATCTAGTTAAGCTACGTTCGCTCTGAAAGATGCTTGGCATAGAGGGAGAGAGTCTATTCTGCTCACCAGATACCTTATGACACACATCTTCACGCTAATTCCCTTAAGACGTAGGTAGGGAGTATCGAGTGCCATATCTCGATCCTGGCATACATGCTTTCCATAAAAAAGCCGGTTTCGGAGACTCTTGCCACTACCCTCGGATAACACCCGAGCGATTCGATAGTGGAATGTAGGTCTGCCCGGTTATCTACATATGCTATATCTATATGCTATATTTATATCTGCTTTATCAATCTTTCAGCTGCCATTATTTCCACATGACCGAACACAGCGTTACTCCTCCCTCTCTCTCTCTCAACCGCATCTCTCATTTTAACCGCATTTATCCTACTCTCGTGCTTTTTCTGATAACCCAAATCTCGTTTTCATTTGGTTGAGTTTGGATGTATGGTTGAGCACTTTGCCTCAAAAACTCTTAAAATAGCTTCCCCAGCGTTCCGCTTTTCTCTTCTAATACTATAAAAACCTTATTTTTAGTTCAGTTTTCAGGCTAATAGTTTCAAACGAATTTAGGCTAAAGCTTTTATTTAGCAAATGGGGCCAAGTGTAGATAATTTGGCCCTTAGGGAAATATTCTTTGTAAAGTAAGCGATCACCTGGGACTCAAGGCCCTTATGTGATTAATGTAATGATTGCTTTTTAGGTTAATTGTATTTTGTAACATTATTTCGTTTTTTTATAAATTGAGCCTTCGAAAAGCATATGTATTGTTTGGTACAACGTTTTACAGGATTTAGACAATAAATCCTAATATGTTATAAATGAATAATCCTACTAATATCATAAATCCGAAAGTTTGTATGTTTGTTTGTTACTCCTTTCGGCAGTAACTGCTGAACCGATTTTCATGAAATTTGGCACACACATAGAGGATAGCTTAGCTTAACACATAGGATAGTTTTTATCCCAAGAAAATGAACCTGTGGGACCATTAACGGGCAACGCCACGGGCAACAGCTAGTATATTATAAATGCGAAAGTTTGTGAGAATATACAGATCTTTGTTACTCTTTTACGCATAAACTATTAAACGGATTTAGATGAAACTTTGCAGGGTTATAGTTTACACATCATAATAATACATAGGCTACAATTAAAAATATATATAAATAAGCAAGCGAGCAATGCCGTCAGTGGAAGCTACTTTATAGAATTTTACTCTCGTATTTTCTACTATCTATCCGCGGTAGCTACCCGGCGAACTTCTAGAACTACGAAACTTATAATCATTTTTAAAATATGGAATAATCTTTATAGTACATACACCAAAACAAAAAATAATGAACAAATTGGGCTACGCATGAAACGTAGCCTTATTTCTATTTGACTTATACACCTCTCTCACGGGAGTCCCTTCATTTAGTGAGATAAAACGTATCCTATAACCATCTTCAGAATATAAACTAGGTAGGTCAAGATCAAAGATGTTGAATGAGGATGGATTAAAAAGTATTCGGACCCACCAAGAAAATAGACACTATATTTTAACAGACAGAGCAGAATCCCTTAATGTGCTGACTATATCATGGATAGCTTTCGATGAGGCCCTTTTTATGGAGGTACTTAATGAGGGTACGCTGCTCGATTTACTCTATTTGCAGAAATTATGTCAGATAACTTTGTTCAAAAAATATAAAATCACAACAAATTATTGTAAATGTTTTGAACTTCATACCAGTAACTATTCTGAACTGAACTAAATAATGTGGGTAGATTTGATTTTAAGAATTAAATGGATCTGTATTAGGTATGGAGGATAGAGGTAAGGAGCACCGTCTCAGTACATCCAAAAGTGTCCATCAAAACAGAGAAAATAAGGGTGGCGCTGCGATCGCATAGGATAAAATTTTAAACAACGCGCCACACGCAATTTGAGGATGTAGAAAAATAAACAAGGACAGACAAACTTCCGTGTTGCTGTGGGTGCGGTAAATAATTTGTAATTGGAAAACATTTAAAAAGTGGCTACTTGACTCATGAACGAAAAGATGAATGAATGAATGAAAGAACGAAAGATGAATGAAAAGATTTAATTTCTTCATTTGGTTTACTTCACTCACTATTAAAACAGCCACATTCGTATCGTAGTTTTTCGTACGCCAGCGCTATTGTGGTAGGTACTTGAAACTCTATTTTCAGCAAATGCTGGACACTTTTTCAAATTCCCCTCCTATGGCCTGATATGTCAGATGGTGCTCCTTACCTCTACCCTCCTTAGTGTTAGGGCAAGTACTTTTCAATCTACCCTCATACAAAGATTTAAAAGAATGAATGAAATTCATAATACTTTTTCCCCGTGTTTGGTCCGGGCTCCTTTGCAGAATAGACCATCTGCCTTCCTGTCAGACAGTTCGTAAAAGGCGAGCATAGGCTTACCGTCACTAGCACCGTGACATCTGACTAGGTGGTAGAGTTTTGCAGCGACTCGCCCGGATTGGTACCAACGCCTTACCTATTCCTGCCGCCATGACGTCCAATGCTTGCCGTTCACGTGTTCCGGTTTGGAGGGTTTACGATTACATAAACCACGTTATTTAAAATGCTTCCGGTTTTGGTTAAATTTAATCGAATAGCGTCATTATAGGTGGTAGAGTTTTTTTAGGTGGTAGAGTTTTTATAGGTGGTAGAGTTTTGCAGCGACTCATCCGGATTGGTAAAACCACCTTATCTATTCCTGCCGCCATAACGTCAGGACGTGTTCCGGTTTAGAGGGTGAGGTAGCCGGTAAACTTACTTTTGCTCGAGGTCTAACATCCCGGCCTCAGGTTGGCAACGCACCATTACCACCTTTGGTGTCTATAGGCGGCGTGACTTTCTTACCATCAGATATCCGTCTGCTTCTTTGCCTTCCAATATCGTAAAAAAAATAGTTAGCTTAGATGTCCTTGAATATATGTCTTATGAAGGTCGTCTCTTTGATCTAGAGGTCCAGTATTGACCATGTCAACTGCATTAGGTTCCAGATTCGACTCCCGAGGCGAGCAACTTATTTTTTTTCTGCAATTTTCTATTATAAAGAACTTTTTTTGAATTTGAGAAGTGCGCGGTTTTCGTTATCTAGTTTGAGAGGATTGTTAGATTCTTCCAATAAAACAAACCTTTCGTATGTAACCAATTATATTTACTGCTTTTAAATTAAACAACCACTGCGGACCACCGCCCATAATGTAATATTTACATACCTTATCAGGTAACATAGAAACTTCTTTTACCGGTCAACACAACATTCAAGCGGATATTCAGATAATTATATTAACAATTGCAGTAGTAGAAATTTATGCCAAAAATAACTTGAGTATTTACACACGTAATTAATAATTACAAACTGATATACAACTAAGACAACGTAGTGTAGTGTTAAGTAATACACTCAATACCTTCTTTTTTTTTTTTTAATGACTAACTTGTTGCTAATCTTGCGATTTTTACAACTTCACCGAACTTTGTGGGCCGAGCAGAGTGCTCAGCCCGCGACATCATTATTTAGATGGATTTGGCTGTTTCCTACAACGCCAGCACCAAGGGCTGTCTCCCGGGAGACCGTACCTCGACTTGGTGCTGCGTTCTGGTTACTGGGTGGACTTGGTGGAGGAGTATTTGTGGCTCGTTGCTCGGCGTTAGGCGCCGGGCGCAAAAGAGGTCTTCGTCGCCGAGACCGGCGGCGACGGTGCAGTGTTGTGTTAGGGTGGTGTGAGTTTGTCGTGTTCCGGTTTACAGTTGGGAGAATAGCGTTTGCCGCGGTTATTGGGTCCGGGGGATCCGATAACACGTGGCGAGGTCTTCTATGATCGGGGGGAAAATACCTTCATGATTGGCAACAGCAGGAAGTGAGAGTTGCGATTCCCAACCGTAGCGCTACTCTTGAATTCTTGAATTCTTGCAAAATTGGAAATTGAAACCGGAGTTGTGTCGTTATGTACCACCTTGTATACCAAGAGGCATTGGGAGTAGTGGGATGTTTGCTAGTCCTGAGAGAGATAAAAAAAAGTATTTTCACGCCTATATCCCCAAAGTGGTAGGCAGAGGCACAACCAGGGCACCCACGACTAGCTGAAGACACGAACTCCAACAATGGACAATAACTCCAACAACGTGATAGGTGACAAGCCCGTCGCCAACCACGCACATATCTAATCCTGAGCAACCTTTTTTTTAATTAAAAAAAAAGTATCTTCACGCCCATATCCCCGAAGTGGTAGGCAGAGGTACAACCAGGGCACCCACGACTAGCTGAAGACACTAACTCCAATAATGTGATAGGTGGCAAGCCCGTCGCCATCCACGCACATATCTAATCCTCAGCAATATTTTTTAAATTAGAAAATTGTGAAATCAAAATTTTTTTTGTTGCCCGGCCCGGGAATCGAATATAGGACCTCATGCAGTAAAGTCCGACACCTGGACCACTAGACCACAGAGGTGATTGATATTTTGGTTGTGGAGTAGGGAAAGTATCGGGTGCAGTCTAGTATTACAATAATTACTACATAGTATAAAACAAAGTCTCTCCCTCTGTCCCTTTGTGTGCTTAAATCTTTAAAACTACGCAACGGATTTTCAAGCGGTTTCTTTTAATAGATAAAGTGATTGAAGAGGAAGGTTTACAAGTATATTTTATACCCGTGCGAATCCGGTGCGGGCCTCTAGATAATTATATAACAGTAACAGGTAATCTCAAAATACGAAACGGTTAATGGCCATCATTAGAGGACAACCTAATTGGGGTAGTCCAGAATATTCCGTTAATTAGTCTCATTAGCGAATTCTGAAACAGTATTATTTATTATGCCTCTCTGGTCTGTAGGTTTGGCATTTAGAGTTGACTATATGAGGTCTTGGATTTAATTCCTGAGTCGAGTAAATCATTTTTTTTCAATTTTCTAATTAAAACAATCTTGTTCAAGGTTGTTTAAGTACACAGTGTTTTTATATTATAGGTACGACTGCAAGTAAGCAGACTATCCTATGTCTATGTTTCTCTTGATAATAAGAGACAACCGTTGGCTATACACACCATAGATATTGTAGGTGCGTAGCTGTCCTGTGGCCGGGGCGTTGGGTCAATTTTACAAGGCTGCAGGATACCCTACTCTTCGGACCGGGATATGACACTCTCATTGGTATACTCTCTCATTGGCGAGGCGATGGACTCCCATCCGGTCTTATTGTACCCAATTGGCGATATCATATTTTGAAACTAAAAGTGAATTATTGTGAGTAGCCTCGTTGTACTTCTGCTTATGTTTTTGGAGATACGAGCATCTGATTTTTTTCTGTATTTGTTAAGCGATTACTTGGTCCACCGCAGAAGAAGGCAGCGGCACAACCAAAGCAGACACGACTAGCCGAAGACACTAAGTCCCACAATATGATAGTTGGCAAGCCTATCGTCAACTACCTACTCCTACCGCCCTTATCACTCTGGCATGTTTCGGCCCGGAGGGTAGGGCATCCGGTAGATTTTTTTTTAATGACATTGGAAGGCCAACAAGCAGACTGATTTCCTGATGCTAAAAAATTCTCGCCGCCTAAAGACAACAAAAGTGGTAATGGTGCGTTGCTAACCTGAGGCCGGGATGTTAAGCCTCGAGCAAAAGCAAGTTTATCGGCTACCTTACCCTCCGAACCGGAACACGTCGTCATGACGCTATGGCGGTAGAAATAGGTAACATACTTGGCCAAACACCCCGGCGGCTGGAAAACGACGCGCCTGTAAAATCTATGGTGTCTACAGGCCATGATTATTTCTTACCATCAGGATAGCCGTGTAATTGTTTGCTGTATTTCTGACTTAAAAAATGGACATTTGTAATCTGAGGTAACGGAGGAAAAAATCTGTAACGGAGTAGTATGAAATTTGGCACACTTATAGTTTATGTGTAGGAGAAGTGCAAAACACTAATATTTTTCAATAATAATGCTTGTAAAGTATATTAAATCAATAAATAAAACGTTACCTACACTACATTAGAAACACACACAAACAAATATATTGATGTTGACGATAAAAAATCACAGATGGCGCACTAACTATTCAGAAAACAAAGTAGTTGGTCTTGAAAAATGAAGATGACTTTCTTATCAACAAGATATTAAATTTTGGATATTAAAATATTAAAATGGTCGAATTTCGACCAATGGTCGACCACTAGTACAGTATAATCTTCAGCAGGAGAAGGCTAAAATGAGGCTATAAAAACCTTGGTGTGCTCAGTAAAGCGATACAGTATTTCAAGCCGACCCATCGCTTACAACTATACAAAGCGCAAATTCGGCCTCATATGTAGTACTTTTCTCAACTCTGGGCTCGTCAGTACCAGCTCCTTCCATTTGACCGCATTCAACGTAGAGCAACTCGAATCGGCAATGACTGGGCAAGTACCAATCGGATTGATTCCTTAGCGTTGCGTAGAGATGTTGGGTCACTCATTGTTTTCTACCGCATCTGTCATGGGGAATGCTCTGAGGAGTAGTTTGGTTTAATTCCAGCAGCTGATTTCCACCTTTGGAGATCGCGTCAGAGCTTAAAGTATCATATTTTTATTTTAGCAGTTGCCTTGTGCTTGGGATAAATTTTTGAAGAAAAAAAAAATTCGCTCCAGACAGGATTTGAACCTGTAACCTTTCGTCTCAAGCCGACGAATGCTCTAACCAATTGAGCTACTGAGGATTCAAGTACCGTGGGAAATTTTTAATTCCTTTCTAACCCGTTAACGCGGGTAGTTATGTCCTATAGATACACAATTCTGAGTACCCACCAAATGAGTTCATCGTCACATATGAAATTCACATTTTAGAATGTCAAAGGTTACAGGTTCAAATCCTATCTGGGGCGAAATTTTTTCTTTCTTTAAAAATTTAAAGTATCATGCCTATCATCTCAATGCGTGGCGATCTACAGCTATGCGATTTCGAAGACATTTCTTACCCTGCATAACAATGTTGAATCAGTTACCGAGGGCAGTATTCTCAAACGATTAGGACTTAGGAGCCTTCAAGAAAAGAGCGTACTCATTCCTTAAAGGTTGGCAACGCATCTGTGATACTCATGGTGTTGCGGATGTCCCTGGGCGGAGGTGATCAGTTTCCATCAGATGACCCACTTGCTCGTTTGCCTCCTCTACCATAAAAAAACAATATTGCTGTCGATTTGATGCCGGTTTCGGAGGCGTTAGCTAAATAACTCCAAATCAGGATTATTTGTAAATCCAGTTTGAGTAGGAATACAAATACTGAATCTTTGGAACGGCTATTTCGAAGTTTCAGTATTTGTATTGTGGGGATCTACAATACTTTCCAAAGCATTAGAATGAGTCAGCAATATTTTGAAATTGATATCAGATCTTTAATAAAAGTGCAACCTCCAGTAGTAAGGTAGCTTCATGATCAAATGATAATGTGTTTTCTTTATTTTTTTAATTTAGTAAAGTATCTTTACGCCCATATCCCCGATGAAGACGGCAGGGCACCCACGACTAGCCGAAGACACTAAGTCCCACAACGTGATAGGTGGCAAGCCTATCGCCAACCGGGCAAATATCCAATCCCGAGTGACATTATTTTTATTACAAAATTGGAAAAACCCTATTTTGATTTGTTTTTGCCGGACCCTTTTTGGATTCGAACCCAGGACCTCATGCATTCAAGTCCAACAACTGAACCGCTATACCACAGAGGCGATAACCTCAACTGTTCCGGAAATAAGAGCGGTTAGGGCGGCAGCGACGTAATGATGAAGGGTGCGTTTGAACGACAGGGTTCCAGGCACAAGGAGGTATCTGAAACCTACATGCGAATTCCCTAATCATACCTTAATGTTGGAAAAGTTTGGTTATTTTTGGCCGAGTGGTGTCCGCCGATTCCATTGCCTATTAGTTTTCTCTGTTGTCTTATTTCGAGCTGAAACTTTAATATATTTTTAAAGACCCATATATGTATATTGTATAGTTTAGATACACTGAGTGTATATAGGTGTTGAGAATAGCAGCAGCAACAAGCACATGACTCTATTGATGTTAAGCCTGCCTTTATGCCAGTATTAGCAGCTCCTGTACATCAACTCGGCTACAAAACCGCGCTTACGGCTCGCCGACCGCGAGCCTGATCCGAGGCGCGGCGATTTCGTTACGATTCCAATAAGACGTATGCGTTGCAGTGTGTAGTTTTATATTAACAATAAATTATGTTCCTCCTTCCTTTCGCTACAGTTTCGCAGCGACTCACCCGGATTGGTACAACCACCTTACCTATTCCTGCCACCATAACGTCATGACGTGTTCCGGTTCAAAGGGTAAGGTAGCCGGTAAACTTAACTTTGTTCGAGGCCTAACACACCAGCCTCAGGTTGGCAGCGCACCATTACCACCTTTGGTGTCTCTAGGTGGCGTGAATTTCTTACCATTACGAAATCCGTCTGCTTCTTTGCCTTCCAATATCACAAAAAAAAAGGCGCGATCGTCTCCGTATCGCCTATACGGTGACGATCCCTTTCCATGTTGATATGTGTGTTGAGACCTTAATAGCCCGTAATGTTGGTTGTTAAACAAAGACATTAAGCCCAGAGGCCTGTACATTATGGCTCTTGCATTGGAATGCCGACTACAAGGGGATCTATAAGGGATCCTCCGCCTTAAGTTATCTTGCCGCCATAATGACCCTGTCATCTTCCGGTCTGGGGGTACATCCTGTCATCGCGTTGTGTAGACTTGCACAATTAACCTAATATCACAACCACTAAACAGCAGCGCATCACCATCTGTAGTCTCTATAGGCCACGATTGTCTCCTACCATTACGAAACCCGTTGCTTATTCAATTACGATTTTCGCTCATATAAAAATTGTACCTAATAAAATATATTTTAAGTACTTACGTAACAAGTATTTCTTTCCAGCAGCATATCCTGCTTTCTGCTTGTTCTTCTTCCCATATTACAGTAAAGCTGCAAAAATATAATTTGGTGTTGTAGGACGCTAGGTAGGAACGAAGTTTCTTCGGTTAATGTAGAATCGACAAAATTCATGAGTACATACTACGCATTGGCAGGGTGGAGTGAGGGAGAAATAGAAAGGTATTATACACTACTCGCTTTTGTATACGACTGTCGCGCCTGCGCACGTCTCATTTAGCGGTTTTATTCCACCCATTTTTTCTTACGGTTTTTACTATCACATTTTTTTCAGATCGGCTGCGCAGCAATAATATCCTTATCTCCTCCAAGCCTGCCTTAAGGAACTTCGTTCCAATAAGTTATTTTAATTTTATCTATTTCAGGATGAAAATATAGTCTAAAATCTGAATATTTTATTGAATCAGGCGTTACTTTGCGGAAATCCATTATAAAAGATGTAAAATAAGCCTTTATTTTGCTAATTCCGCGTAATCAGTGTAACCGTTGTGGCAAATAATCCTCCAAACGACACAGAATGTGACAAGCCTAACTGACGTTCCCACCACCCACCTCCGCGACCAGCACACGACTATAGGAAGAGCTCGGGAAACAATATAAATTGTCACGTTCTTTGCAACTTAGGTGGGAACTTTAGGTAGGGTTGTCACATGCAAAGAACGTGACAATTTATATTGTTTCCCGAGCTCTTCCTATAGTCGTGTGCTGGTCGCGGAGGTGGGTGGTGGGAACGTCAGTTAGGCTTGTCACATTCTGTGTCGTTTGGAGGATTATTTGCCACAACGGTTACACTGATTACGCGGAATTAGCAAAATAAAGGCTTATTTTACATCTTTTAAAATCTGAATAATATATTTTAATAAGCAGACGCATCTCTTTCAAAACTTTATAGAAGTTAAGTAGCTTCCGTATTTTCGAATAAGTAGGCAAAGGTGCTACCATGGGGTACCCACGATTAGCCGACAGTATTACTTAGTCCCACAAACTACAGAGCACCCATCCCATTCTGGCAACATTGTATTTAATAACTCTGACAGAAAATGAGGAGTGTTATAAATTTAACGTGGCTGTATGTCTGTTTCTATATGTTTTCATCATAACTTTTAAACGGATATATCGATTCCAATACGGATTTCTTGCTAGAAAGCAGACGTTATAAAAAAAATTGTTGTAAACTACATTACATATACCTACAAACAAATCTACAGTCTTCCTTTGTTACTGTAACAACCTTGAAGCAATCTGTAACCAAATGTCACAAAGCTTTGAATTCACATTAGGTAATGCAAAAGATGT
Organism: Calephelis virginiensis; assembly: GCA_002245475.1. Classification (NCBI taxonomy): domain Eukaryota; kingdom Metazoa; phylum Arthropoda; class Insecta; order Lepidoptera; family Riodinidae; genus Calephelis; species Calephelis virginiensis. Next base: position 159,567 of record NJDC01005996.1, on the reverse strand, counting down.
CATAAAAGGCTTTAAGTCACTTCAAAAAAAGAAAATGTCAGACTTATAAAGATATTCTGTTAAAACTATTTCATCCATTATTAAAATTTAACTGGTGCATATCAAATGGTGTATTTACTAACTGGATGAAACCGAGCAAGGCGATGTCTTAATTTGAACAGGACAATATTTCTGAGCCTGAAATTTGTATTCCTGACCTGTTTCGGTTCTGCCCACTCTCAGTTAAGCTTGTGGAAAATGAATGATCAATTAATTAATTGCAATTGCTGTATCGATACATATTATAAAACAAAGTCCCCCGCCGCATCTCTCTGTCTGTCTGTTCGCGATTTACTCGAAAAGTACTGAACGGATTTTCATTCGGTTTTCAACAGTAGATAAAATAATTCTCGAGGAAGGTTTTATGGTATAGAAAGTTTATGTTTTGTACAAACCAACGATGTCACAACGATATTAGTTCAATATGTCGGCAAAAAATAAACCGATCGGGAGCTTTTCTCGAAAACGCCGCAAAAACCTTTTGAGTTTTAACAAAACAATGTATGGTGGGATTTTTCTTATTCGATAAATCTCAAAAAAGTAAGCGGTAGTATATGTCTATCTTCAAAGAATAACCCACAATAATCGTTTTCTGCGTTTACTTAAAACAGTAAAATTAAGGGTTACTTTAGAACATATTTTTAACAATACAGTATTAACCCTTAATCAAATAAACCTCTTAGATACGTTATGCGTGTAATTTAGATCAAAATTGCTTTTCTGATAGTGTAGGTATATCAGAAAAAAAATGAGTAAACAAAAAGTTAAAATCTCCGGGCGCAAAATTAAATGTCATTGAAGCGTAGCAAAAACATGCGCGCTTACTGCATTCTCCCCTTCCCCCGGACATAATCACAAACTTTCGCATTTATAATATTAGTAGGATTTTTATTCTTGAATAACCGAAGCGAAGCGAGAGCGGGCAGCTAGTTACTTATAAACAAATTATTACATAAAAAGCAATTTGGCTTTCCGAAGCGTTGTTCAATTATTTATGCATGTTCACAGTTGTTAAAAAGCCTATTTGATACGTAGGAAAGATTACGTGATGCGCTAGGTGAATTTTGCGATCTCTCTAAGGCTTTTGTCTGCGTTCAACTTAGTTCGTTGACCACGAAACTAAGTCATTATGAATTTAATAACAAATCTTGACATCGTGATCTCATAATTGAGTAATAGAATCCACGGGGTTAAGATAAATGGTAAAACCATTTCAGGCGCTATAATTTCAATTGGTGTACCGCAAGGTTCTATTCTTGGTCCATTTTTATTTATTTTTTATATTAATAACAAAGGAAATAATGACAGTATTTTATTGTTCGCAAACGAAACCTCACTTACAATCAGAGTTAAAAGTAAAATAAGTAATTATGACGAAGTAAATATTATGCGATATCAAAATTTGTACATTGGTCCAATAATAATAATCTTATAATTATAAAAATCTAGTCTAATATAATAATAATAATCGATATGTGATTAGACACCAATGTGCAAATGAACGGATTTTTATATGACCTAGTAGAGTCCGCTGTGTTTTAAGGTTTGACGATTGATAAAAAGTTACAATGAGAGGTTCGTTTAGCAACCTTAGCAGTTAAAAAATATGAATATTAACCGATATTCAAGCAGCCCAAATGGTGTATTCTATCTGTTTTCATAATTTAATGACCGATGAGACTTTTCTTTGGATAAATTCTGAAGATTTTATTTCTATTACAGAAAAGAGCAATTAGAACTATTTATAATCTTAAAGTATGGGATTCTATAAAAATTCAGAAACAAATGCCTTAACCATGACCTCTCATTAAGTTTATGAGAATCAAGTGTACGTTAAAAAGAAAATTAACTAGTTAAAAATGTGATGTTTATGATTTAAATACAAGTAATAAAAATAATATCGCAGTATGTAAAATTCGTCTCAATAAAATAATTCATTGTTTCATGGGTCAATATATACGTTTCTTCAAAAGACTGCCCAGTGAAATTAGGATCTACCGTAAGTAAGTTTAAAATATGTATTAAAATCTATTAAAGAAAGGCTATTTTAAATTCTCAGAATGTATAGAAGACGAATATGCTTCAGAACAGCGTTTCATATTATGTAGCTTAAATTTGTAATGTAATATGAAATTATTTCAGGTAAGATGTAGTAATTGTAAAATACTGTATTGTTTACTTTATGTTTTGTATCTCATAGTATTTTGTAAGTAAATATAATAATTAATTTAAAAAAAGACAAGCCCGCTGAGTTTCTTAGTGTGTGGCCACGATTCCGATACGGTGGTAGTTTATAAAAATTTCGACATGCACAAATACCATTTGTGTAGTCAAAGTGAGTGTTAAACGCTAGTATTGATAAAAGATGGCGCTGTACTGATATACATCGCGCAACTGAGTGACACTGGTCATTTTTACTTGTAAAATTTCTAAATTAATAAAACTGTTCTCAACCTTGACATCACCACCCGGATATCGGGATACCCTTTTTGGAAATTGTACAGTGAGCAAAGTTTTTTTTGGAAACTGTTTGTTTGTACCATCAGGTAGCCATGATAACCCATGTTCTTATTCACTGTCTTATCACATATAAGCCAAAAGTGGAAGCTATAAAAGCTGAAGATTTTGTCAGATTAATTGCTTTTGTCAAAAATTCAATTATAATTACATTTTCCTGTGTTAATCCGAATTCGCTAAGTAGAATGGACCATCGGCTTCTTTTCCAGTCAACTCATATGAGGCGAGTCAACTCATATAATGGTTAAAAAATAAGTCAGTACCAACGAGATTACTGGTGGTAGAGTTTACCTGTTCACTGATGTTCCACCGCTTTACCTGTTCTGGCTGCCATAATCACTTACGGCAAATGTTGATAATGTATCTCTAAAGATGGATTTCAAGCAATCTAGAGAGCTGCGTATCTGCCGGCCTATCTTATAGCTAATTGCCATATTTATCCTGTCCACAAATATGTTATTGGCAAGCGATAACATAAAAATGGATCAAAATGCCAATCTTGAACAGCAAGTTTTGGATTAGGATTGATTATTAATATTGGCCGTTAGTCGTGTTCCGGTCTGGAGATTAGTGTAACTAGTAGACTTGTCAAGACAAAGTTTTTTTCTGATTCTAATTGTCTGTTACTATCAGGAGAGCCGTGTTCTTTTTCGCTGTCTTATCACATATAAGCCAAAAGTTAAAATTATAAACGCTGAAAAGTTTCATTTATTGAATCCATTTTGCTTAAGAAATGTATTATCAGTAAGGAAGGATATATGTTATAACATATCGTGCTACGATCTTATGCTGCAGTACGAGTAGGTAGACCGGCAGGGAACGGCTAGTCCCTGTACACCTTATTCTGAAATAAAAAAGAATACAAAAGCAGTTATATAATGTAGCTAAGAACCATCTCGATCACGTCAGATTTGAAACAAACAAATCTGCATTGAAATCGATACATCCATTCAAAAGTTATGATGCAACATATACTTATAACACTCCTGCTTTTCGGTCGAGGTTAAAATACCTCTGTTATCACATCAAACGATATGAATATTGCTTCTAAAATCATCTAAAAATCCTTTTTCTAAATTTCCCCCGAGTCTATATTTTAAAAGGCCATCACATTGGTTTCTTTCATACGCGGCGTATGAAGTTTATTAAGCTCATAAAGTTGTATATTTAGGGTTGCTTATTGTTTAAAATTTAAGTTTAAAAATATAATATATGGTATATGGTCGAGCGCTCCTGTATCAGATTAATTCCCGGGTTCGATCTCCGAATCGGGCAACAAAATGAATTTATGTTTTAACAATTCTAATTCTAATCCTAATATTATCACAATCCTGATCCTAATAATATTATGAATGCGAAAGTTTGTATGTTTGTTGGTTTCGCCTTAACTCAAATACTGCTGAAACGAATTTCATTAAATTTGACACAAACATGAAAGGTAACTTGGATTAACACAGGATAGATTTTATCCCGAAAATATGTTCCTGCGGGGCCATTAACCACGCGGGCAAAGCCGCGGGCAAGAGTAGTCTAATAAGGCTAACGGGACTTACTGACTTCGGCTAGTTGTGGGTATCCTGGTTGTACTTCTGCCAATTTGTTCGGGATATGGGCGTGTAATTTTTTTTATACAAAAAAAATAAAAATATAAACGAGGCACTTATTCTATCGCGGGAAACGTTGTTTTTTTTAGAAAATAAAAAAAATGTTTTTAAAGTGCTAAACCTGGTAATTGAGCCTAGACCTCATATAGTCTGCGCCCACAAACAATACCACAGAGGCGACATTATAAGTATTTAACATTTATTATTTAAAAATCGCTCAAGTTCATAGCTTTAATGTTACAAATTATAAATCCGGAGATGAAATTGAGTACACGAGGTCGGGCAAGTCAAAATATCTTTTTTCAATTTTCTAATACAAACCGCGTTACCTGGGTTTGGATATATACGCGGTTAGCGATAGGCTTGCCGCTTACCGTTTTGTGCAATTAAGTACCTCCGGCTAATCTTGGGTACCCTGGTTGCACGTTTTCCTACCTTATAGGAATAAGGGTGTGAAAATTTATGCGCGATCATCATTATACAAAATTCTTACACATCTGTCTAGCTTCCTCCACTTTTATTACTTTTTTTTAGAACAAACCTATTTCTGAAACTCTTTACACTAGGATTACACCCGAACGGATTGTTCATGAAATGTCAACTGTTCTTTTATTTATTCATTTAATACTTTATTGTACTCAAAAAGCAAAAACATACAAAATACAGGAGAAGTAAAAATGCACAAAAGGCGAGAATTCTTTTATTGTAATAATAATAACGATTAACCTAATCGTTTTTCAGAGATTAGCGATATCTTCAATATCTGCTATAGATATCTAAGATATGTTGACCTTATCCTTAGATAGTTAGATATCCTTCACATTTAAGTATTTATTGAATGTATGACCATTCGTACTACTGCTTCTCATTATCTATTAGCTACTGCTTCGCGATATGGTAACTTATGTACCTTATTAGAAGATGAGTGAAGTCGATAAACTTTCAGTAGTTTTTAAATTATTAACTTAACATGTTTGTAAAAAATATGAAGGGATTTCACTGTATTTTTATGGTAATCTCAAATTTTGTTATCTCAAAATCCACTGTTCAAGTAATTTAATTGTGTGATTTCCAAACATAATATTGACAACCCTAGCATTTGCGAGCCCGAGTCCCTAACAAACTGCCACAGACAAGTTCATTCAATAACTTGTAATTGAAAGTTTAAAAAGGATTGCTAATATTTCAGTTTACTTGTATGATGGCCTTGGAGACTTTTGTTTTTCAACCGACTCCAAACATAAAGAGGTTATGTATATGAATATGTAAACATATATTCGCGTGCATGCACTTACTAATAATTTATATCACTATATAGTATAAAACAAAGTCGCTTCCTCTGTCCCTGTGTCCCTTTGTATGCTTAAATCTTTAAAACTTCGGAACGGATTTTGATGCGGTTTCTTTTAATAGATAAAGTGATTAAAGAGGAAGGTCTACGTGTACATTTCATAGCCGTGCGAAGCCGGGGCGGTCGCTAGTTTAAAATAAAAACAAATCATTTGAGTATTAAATTGGAGTTGGTATTTTGCAATTTTACTACGCTTATGTTATTACTAGCGGAACCGGCGAATTTAGTTCACATGACACTCGATACTCTCTGCAGATCGTGATGGGGGACTTGGTGTGAAGATATATATGTGTATGTAAGGCGACCTGTACGTTTAAATGTAATCTCGACATTCTGGATTTTAAGTTATTTGGTCATTTTATACTGAGAAAAAGCACTAAATCGCATTACGCGTTAATTATTTTTTGCTAAATTTACTCTGCCACGGTAACCCCTAAAGGAGTAACCGGAGTAAAAATTAGCTGATCACCTTCCTACGATCATAAATCACCCACCTGTCAAATCGTTACAATGGATCGTATTCGGCGTGCGTTGCTGCTGGAGATACACAGACAGATAAAAATTTTAAAAATTCGTAAAAATGTGTGCTGCTGCCCATTTTTAATCGCCAGCGCCTATTTTTTAAATATTTTCAATGTACAGAATTCAACCTTCTTCATATTCATTATCTTATTAATACTACAATACAATAACTCTTTTATATTTGATATTTTCCATCGTCGGCGCTTGGTAAAACTTCCAAATATTCATATTTTTAAAGAAAGAAACACTTGTATTGTTTTACTTATCAACAGCATCATCAGGGCTAAAACTTAAACTACTAATAGTTTAAACTATTAGTAGTTTAAGTTTTAGCCCTGATGATGCTGTATAAGCAAAACCGGTAGGCTACTAATTACAAAGTAATAAATTATAAGTGATAAGTAAAACAGTACAAGTGTTTCTTTCTTTAAAAATATGAACAATAACTCTTTATTGTGCACCAAATACAGAGAAATTACAAATACATCAAATAAAGCTTAAATTATAAGATACACAAAGGCGGCCTTATCGCCAAGTCAGCGATCTCTTCCAGGCAACCCTTAAGTAAGGAACAGGATTTAGCACAATATTGTGTAATGGTGCTCTTAAATATATAAAAATGCATCTACTAATCTACAAAATAAATCATCCTAAAAGCAGAAGCCTGTTTTAATTATAGATATTAGAATTTAGAACAAGCAATAAAAGTATCGCCTCTGTGGTCTAGCGGTTCAGTTGTCGGACTTGACTGCATGAGGTCCCGGGTTCGAATCCCGGGTCGGGCACCAAAAAGAAAATTGGATTTTTCCAATTTTTTAATAAAAAAACGTTGCTCGGGATTGGAAATGTGCCCGGTTGGCGATAGGCTTGCCACCTATCACATTGTGGGACTTAGTGTCTTCGGCTAATCGTGGGTGCCTTGGTTGTGCCTCTGCCTACCTCTTCGGGGATAAGGGCGTGAAGATACTTTTGTTTAATAAAAGTATTGATCACAGTGAACGTAGAAAGTGACGCTTTAACATACTTTTGAAAACATTAATATTTGGAATTCTCTTCCCGTAGTTACCAGGAGCTCTCCTGATAACTACGGGAATTCCGAAGACTCACTGCTTGCGAGGTAAAAGAACGTGTATAGTAACAAGTGTTACGAGAGGGAACTTGAAGAGTATAATTATCATTGGACCTGAGGAATTTTACCACAATATATATATGTGTATATTGAGTATTGTAAATATATAAGTTTGAATGTTTGTTTGTTTGTTACTCCTTGCCGCAAAAACTGCTCAGCCGATTTACATAAAATTTGGCTTACACATACAGGGTATTTTGGATTACCACATAGGATAGTTTATATTCAGGAAAAATGTTCCTGTGGGACCAGTAACTACGCTGGCAACGCGGCGGGCGACAGCTAGTTATAAGTATAAATTCATTGGTATAGATAGATTTGTCTTTAATGTAAGCATTACTGCGATCTAATTAATATCCCCGTGTTGGTCCGGGTTCCTTTGCAGAATGGACCATCTGCCTTGCTGCCAGTCAGCTCGTAAAAGGCAAGCATAGGCTAACCGTCACTAACACCGTGACATCTGACTAGGTGGTGGAGTTTCGCAGCTATTTACCCGGATTGGTACCACCGCCATAACGTCATGACGTGTTCCGGTTTGGAGGGTAAGGTAGCCGGTAAACTTACTTTTGCTCGAGGCCTATCATCCCGGCATCAGGTTTGCAACGCACCATTACCACCTTTGGTGTCTATAGGCGGAGTGAATTTCTTACGATCAGGAAATCCAGCTGCTTGTTTGCTTTCCAATACCATAAAAAAATTATATCCGTAGGTACTTTGTTTTTAACCGACTCCAAAAAAGGAGGATGTTCTCAATTCGACTATACGGTTTTTCGTTTGTTTGTTACACGACCACTCGTCACCAATATTTAACCGATTTTGATGGTAATATTTTAGAAATATAGGTAATTAATCCGAGATGGTGGTGATGGTAGGTTTATCACGATCCGACAAGTGGTTTCCGAGTTATACTTTATTGTTCTTAAAAGTATAATTGTAAATTTAAAAAAATAATCGTATCTTCACGCCTATACCTCCTAAGATACAGGCGGAGATGGTATCTGCCCCGGCCCACGACTAGTCAAAAACACTAAGCCTCACAATGTGACAGATGAAAAAACCTATTGCCAACCGGGCACATGTCCAACCCTGGGTAACGTTATTTTTATTAGAAAATTGAAAATAAACAATTTCCAATTTTTTTGTTAATTGACCCGGAAACCAAACCCGGGACCTCTAGAAGTCAAGTCCAAAGTCAGCCGAACCGCTAGACCACAAAGGCGATCAAACTTTACTCAGTTTGTAGAGTAAACTTTAGTTTTCCATAAATAATGTTCTATGAAAATTACCAGAGCTTTTTTGAGGTTAAAATGCCGGAATATGCCTGTGCACACCTTTTAAATGCCACTTAACCATCTCCTTCAAATATTATGATTATGTGATGCTGTCCCTTTGAAGTGCCTAAGCTAAAAATATATGCAATTTTACTCAACGTATAATGATATTTGAAGTGGTCGTATAGTAAAAGGCGCTTATTTTATGAATATATTAATTGAGTGTCTGGTCGGGACCATTATTTGGGTTATTAAGTAAGATACACTATGCATACATGCTTGCGGATGCATTAGCTTTAAGATTAATGGGAGTTTTAGATTGAACACACCCAATATGTGCTCGGAATCCTCATCAGAAGAAGAAGAGAGACATTCCGTGAGACGGAAAGTCCCAACAAGCTAGTAATTACATATAGCCGAATTTTCCCTCTACGTACTGGTCTATTAGGATGTGCAGTACAAAATGACAGCTATTTTTGAGCTGATTTCAAGCGCCTTCTGTAGTGTATTTACTCCTTCCTCTAACATTTATTTACTTCATAGTATATTCGCTACACGCTTGTTTTGGCTCTTACCGAAAAACAAATTATAATGACAAACACATGCCTATTCGTAGCATACTAGTATATAAGTATCTTCAAGATCACCCACAACTAGTAAAAGACACTAAGTCCCACAAAGTGATAGGTCTATTGCCAAACGGGCATAAATCTGATCCCGGACAACGTATTAAGATATCAATTCCGGTACCTGTATCTAAAGATAAGGCTAGAATACGAAAAACTTGAATACCTTCACGCCCATTTCCATTTCAGAGGTACAACCAAGGCATCAATGACTATCAGAAGACATAAAGTCCCACAATATGATAGGTAGCAATCGGCAACCGGCCACATGCACAACGTTATTTTCAAAAGAAAATTGAAAAATATACTATTTTTTAATTTTTTTGTTCTTGACATAGGGATCGAAGCGGGACTTCAAGAAGTCAAGTCTGACGCCGGACCGCTAGACCTCAGAGGCAAAACGAAAAACTTTCAGCTTTTTTCAATTTTCTAATAAAAAAGTGCTGCTCGGGATAGGATATGTGCCCGGTTGGCGTAAGGCTTGGCACCTATCACATTGTGGGACTTGGTGTCTTTGGCTAGTCGTGGGTGCTTTGGTTGTGCATCTGCCTACCCCTATGGGGATATGGGCGTCAAGATACATAGCGGTTCGATCTCTACTGAACGCAAATTTTTAATAATTGAGTTATAGTTTTATGGAAATACTTTTCATGGCTTGCTATTGGAAAGTGAATTACGGATATTCGGAGCTTTTGAATAGTCATGGAGAAATCGAGTAATTGCACAAATCTGGCACTACACATGTGGCTTTGCAACCCTCTGAATATTCAGAAAGGGTTTTTTCCGACAAATGGTCTGTAAAATTCCGTAATAAAAAATAGAGCGCGTTGTTTGCTCGCTACATTTATAATTTAGACTAGTACACTTCATCTTTTAACCCCCAACGGAATAAGAGGGATGTTATAAGTTTGACGTGTCTTTGCGCGTGTGCGTGTGTTGTGTGTGTGTCCGTGGTATTATAACTCTGGAACGGATAGTCCCTTTTTGATACGAAAATTATGTTTGAAAGCTGACGTAATCGAAATGGTTTATTGCTATGTTACAAATTGGTAGGTTTACTAGGTGGTATAGTTACAAAGCGACTAGCCCGGAGTGATATCACCGTCTTACTTATGCCGCCATAACGTCAGCGCTTGTTGTTGACGTGTTCCGGTTCGGTAGATAAGGTAACCGGTAAACTTACCTTGCAGTGTTGCCAACTCTACGTCTTTTTACGTAGATCTACGTATTTTAAGCCCTTCTTGCAAACCTACGAACTTTAGTTCCAGAATCTACGTATTTTCTATCGTATTTGCAAAATAGACTGTTTAGGCATAATTTCCTTGATTTCCCGAAAAAAAGTTAATAAACTTTCCGTTTCATACTAATGCACACTCGCCTCCCCACTCAACATGTCGCGCATGACTCCTTTTACATGGGTTATATAAAATTTGAAATATAACGTGAATGTGTAAAATGAAACGTCTTGACGTCAAAATGAATTTTAAACTTAAAAAAATATATGGTTTTGGCGCCATCGTGTAAGATGTTTTTTTTTCGAAATTAAGGGGCCATGTATGCTAAAATACGTCAGCAATATACTGTTTTTTTCATACAAATCAATTATGGATCTTGGCGACAAAAAGACACAAGATTAACATTAATATGCTTTATAAGACTAGTGTTTCCAAAACACGATTCATTTCACTTTGCTCGATAGAAAAAAATCAAAAAGTTAACCCTTTTTTGAAAGCGAAACCCATCTGTCTACTTCAATTATGAAAATATCGACACCAGATTTAACATAAACATAGATAAGTATTATACCTAAAAGATAACTGTTTCAGTTTTTATATATATTTTTTTCAAATTACTTTTATAATGTCAAAAATAGTGATTTGGCGCTTAAAACGTTTACTTTAGAGCGCAATATTTCATAGTAATCATGGAACGGGGGAGTGCGCTGATTGGCTCTTCTGGCTGACTAAGTATGGGGCCTTAACGAACTTCGTGTTAATAATAAGTAAAATTTGTTAATTTAGGTGGCAATTAGTTCAGTTCTGGTCAGTTTAAGTACACCGGTGAAATAATTATGAAGAAAAAGAGTATTGTGTAAGAAATTAGTGTATTCCCTCTTACATTGCGGGGCAGAAAAGCAGGAATCGAGGCCAAAACGTGAATAATAATAGTAAAATAATTATTGGTTAAATGAATTTGTATCTTGACGCCCTAGAGATAGGCAGAGGAACAAACAAGGCACCCACGACTAGCCGAAGACACTAAGTCCCACAATGTGATAGGTGGCAAGCCTATCGCCAACTGGGCACACATCCAATCCCGAGCATCATTTTTTTTATTAGAAAATTGGAACAACCACATTTTCATTTTGTTAGCCAAATCGGTCCAGTTGTTTGGAATCTACGCGGTTAGCAACACATTTGGCGATTCATTTTTATATCATAGATAAATAGTATCACAAAATTTTTATTATTTATGCTGTAACATGTTTTCTCTAACAGCAAGTCAAATACCTTCTTTGAAACCTTTTTAACCACCCTAACCAGTACCTAAGTGATTATATTCAACACTTTCGATGTCTCGTCATTTGGACGAAGAAAGACGTTATCGGTACTTTCTCGAGGCGTATAACTAAAAATATGCCTCGATCAAAAGTACAAAACATATTTAACAAAATATTATTTACATGGAATATTCGTTAGATAGAATTATACAGAAAATAATGAGACAGTCCTGTTGCTAGGGAGTTAATCCGAAGCCGACACCCAAATCTACAGAATTGATCTCAAAAACCGCTTCCCTGCAAATTACTGCGAGATAATTTAATTCCGACTTTATCCTGATTCGGCACCTATCTACAACAATTCTAAGGGTAACTCCACACTTACATTTATTAGATGCTACCGGCCCGTTACGACCTAACACTAACTGACATTATTTTTTCTTAATAATCCTTTGGTTTACAAAATAATTCAAGATTGTTATTGGAATGTAGGTAATATTTTTTTTAATTGATCCCGTAATTTCGAAGCCTTTTGAATGCAAACATACAATCAAGTATTTCCTCTTCACACTACTCATATCAGTTAAATGTCATAACTCGACTTTCTCCTCAGTTGACAGGTTAGTTAAAGTAACTCCGTAGTGGCTCGGGTTCGATTTCTAACGTGGACTGGCTTTGTTTGAAAAATATCTAGGGTTTTTGTAATATTATCACTGCCAAATAGAAATTTACAATTTAATAGCTTTGGATTTAGGACAAGTCTCGAAAAAGACAAAAAAGTTTTAAATTTTATTTAAAGGTCAATTCATCTATGAAAAATACACTAGCAAGTCCAAGTTTGTAAAGAAAAGGTGTTGAAGTTGTACTTCTTTGTGAGAGATGAAAACAACTATATTTGTAGCACTTTTTACAAAACTTATAAAAGAGTTTAGCAACTAACTTCAGTTTAGCAACTGTGGCTTTTATCCGTTTAGCGGCTTACTTCAGACTGTTGATTTTATCTGTCGGTGTGTATGCGCATCGTAAAAGTTCACTCTCATCATTTTTTCTAATCGCAACAAAAATGTTCTTTCCTTTATTTTTAGAATAATTAGATACGTAACATTGTACTGTCCTTCAATAACTGTTAAATTTTCAGTTCTACTCATCTAATTAGCCAACTTTAAAAACCAAATGAAAAATTAAACTTATTGATTTGCGTACAGACTGACAGCAAGCAAGTACTTCTTTACTTGCGAAGAAAGTCAGTAGTCATATTTTCTTTTTTTTTCTGGAATATCTTCAATGTACGAGATTTTTCCCGTGTTGGTCCGGGGTCCTTTGTAGAATAGACCATCTGCCTTTCTGTGCCAGGCATCTCGTAAAAGTCGAGCATAGGCTCATGGTCACTAACACCGTGACATCTAACTAGATGTCCACCTTACCTCTTCCTGCCGCCATAGCGTCAGCGCTTGTCGTTAACGTGTTTGGAAGATAAGGTAGCCGATAAACTTACTTTTGCTCAAGGCCTAACATCCCGGCTTAAGGGTGGCAACACACCATTATCACCTTTGGTGTCTCTAGGCGGCGTGAATTTCATCAGGAAATCCGTATGCTTGTTTGCCTTCCAATATCATAAAAAAAGATAGATCTAGCTACAAAAACCTTATTGTAACCATATGGTACCCGCAAAGCAACGTTGCAATAAATATTGCAACGTGAAAATAAGTGAATACCCTAACAGAGGCTTCGCATCTCAGTCCCAAACAATTAGGATTTAATCAAGCCACGAGCTTTCTTCAGTAAGTAGTCCCACGCCCATCCTTACAGGTATATTTGTTTACTCCGAGTAAACAATTGAGTGTAGATAAGGAGTAGGAGTTGTAGCTTTCCGCCATGAAGCTATAGACTACTGTTGGAGGTTAAACTGCTAACAAAGACCTGATGTAATTTTTAAATACTGCTGAATCACTTTAGTATACCGGCCTCTTTTTCAGAGAAGAGGAGAGTCTTGTGAAGTCAATTAACAAAGACAAAATGAGAGAGAGAGAGAGAGAGAGAGAGAGAGCGAGACTAGAGTGAATGAACAGAATTTGAAAATGACATTAGGCCTTTGATAAAAGTTTAACATCCAGTGGTATTCTATATTTTTATGGTTTCTATACAATTATAAACACCATCATACATCAGTTTTCATCAACGGCACTTGGTGAAATTCCAACATTAATACAATAAATTTAATTTATATCTATACAACTATACTCCATACTAATACGTTAGTACTTATTATTCTGTGCTAATGCCACAGATTACTTAATAGTTACTGCTAATACTATAAATGTGAAAGTTTGTCTGTTTGTCTATTGCTGTTTCACAGCAAATCCGCTTCACCGATTTCGATAAAATTTGATATGTACAGCTGTATGTACAGCTAAAGATCCAAGTTCAAATATAGGCTATTTGTTTCAAAAATCTAACCCCAAGTAACTTTAATACGAGCTGAAATTTTGTATGAAAATTGTAACTAGTTTACACTAACGAAGTTGCGGGCAATCATCAAGTATTATATTTTGTTTTAGTTTTACCAGTTGCGCTTTTCATAGCATCTTCAGATTAACACAATGTCACAAGACTACCTAATGTTTCCACCGCCCACCGCTGCAACCAGACCACGAATAAAGTGAGAGCTCGGGAAACAATCTAAGCTACCACGTTCTTCGCATGTGACAATTTGCATTCTGCTTACTCGAAATTAGTTAAACAAAGGTTTATTCTACATCTGTTACAACGGATTTCCCCAAAATAACGCCTGATAAAATACTAACGGGGTTGTCGCATCCTTCCTTCAAAAGTTTCAGTTTATTCCTTTTACTTTGAATTATTTTAATGTTATAGTGAAAGTCATATGGGAACAAAACTGTCTAGATAAACTTTGTAAAGTTAACAAAACATTTTTCGTTAGAATTATAGCATAAAATAAACATAAAACAGATTAAAAAGTAAATATTTATCTGTTAAGGACTGAACTAATAAGTAACTGATCAGATATAAGACTATTAACGTAGGATCTACATTTACCAGAGATTTCACTAAAACCGGTTTTTTTCATCAACGGCAAGCGCTGACATTATGGTGGTAGAAATAGGCAAGGCGGTAGTACGAATCCGGGCGAGTCATTGCGAAACTCTGCCACTTAGTCAAATGTCACGGTGTTTGTGACGGGAAGCCTTTGCTCGACTTTTACGAACTGCCTAGCACGGGAAACCAAAGCAATTACAAAAAAATATACGTACTTAATAGGTATTGATGAAGTAATATCAAAGTAAGATTAATTAATATGAAATTTGATGCCGCCCTTTGTTGGGTTTGAATCTGATTAAAATCTGACAACAATTTGGTTTTGATTAAATTCTCTCGTCATTCCGACGAGTGCGACGCGAACACGTGTAAACCGTAAAATTATACGCTCATATTTGCATGAAGATTTAAATTTTAAATTTTGATAGGCCAATAGGCAGGCCAATAGGTTTAAGAGGCCAATGAGCAAACAGATTTTGTGATTGTATCTAAGTACGTATCGCATATAATATTTTATTTATAGTCGATTCATATATAAGGCATTTTCAAATAAATAAAAAATCAGACTCAAAATTAAAAATTTATATCACTTTTACCATTCCGTATATCGCCTCTGTGGTCTAGCGGTTCAGTTGTTGGACTTAACTGCATGAGGTCCCGGGTTGGAATCCCGGGTCGGCCATCAAAAAGAAAATGGGATTTTTCCAATTTTCTAATAAAAAAAATGTTGGTCGGGATTGGAAATGTGTCCGGTTGGCGATAGGCTTGCCACCTATCACATTGTGGGACTAAGTGTCTTCGGCTAGTCGTGGGTGTCTTGGTTGTACCTCTGCCTACCTCTTCGGGGATATGGGCGTGAAGATACTTTACTTTACTTTACTTTTACTTTTTATACTATTCCGTAATATATATATTACGATAATAATTATATTATTAATTTATTAGTTTCATATGTGTTTTTTTAACATTTTTACGTTTTTAGGTACTTACTCCGAGTCCCTAGCTGAAATATCGTTAACTAATTCTAGGAAACCGTGTAGGTATATCGATTACAAAATCTGTTTGCTTGTTGGCCTCCTAAACTATGATTCTTACATTACCGAAATTCGGATTTCAAATCTTCATTCAAATATTTAACATATTTTCTTCGCATTGATTTTAAATCCGTCGGCAATGACTAGTTTCATTGCAATAGAGTTTGAGAATATCGCTAATTAATTTTATAATATGTTTGTTCATTTTTATTCAGTTTATCTGTGCTTGTTGCAACTCCATTTGTATTTTCTTTTAAAGAATACACACACAGTTCTTAATATATTATAATTAAAACTATGAATTGATAAATACTCTTCTTACAAGCGCTGACATTATAGCTTTAAATACTGTAGGTAAATCAGCGATACTTTTTGTATGACATTGGAAGAAAAACAAGCAGACGGATTTCCTGATGGTAAGAAATTCTCGCCGCGTCGAATGTAATATGTAAGATTACAAAAAAATTAACAAAAAGGGAAAGAAGGAATATGCATGTTAATCAAATCTCATTAAAATGTATGTCATTAGCTAGTTACAAGATTTTAATTACTTTATAAGATTTTATTTGTTTGTTTTATTATAACTTTAAATAAAATGTTGTTTAACAATTGTAAATACAAAAATGCATGGTAGGCGGGTATAGACATGTTTTTTTAAAAAGTTACAGAATCAAACCCATCTAAAAAGAAAACATTTCATAAAAATAACAGGAAAAATAAATTACGGGCGTTTTGAAGTCGGGAATAGGGAGGATGTAGGCTTAAAACGATTCCGCATAAAATCCAATTGTCAATTATAGTGCAATTGTGATAAGTTTAATGGAAACCTGATTTGTTTGTGAAAGAGAAAAATGAAATACCAAAAATGTCTGTTATTTGGATTTTCCTAAAAGTATTTTAAGTTTTCTTCCGTTATTTATCCTTAATTAATACATATTGTATCATTATTCTGCATATTTAAAATACCTAAATATAAATCATTTAATTATAAAGAAAAATTTGTGTTTCCTATATTTGTTAAAACTTACCTAAGAGGGGCATGGAAATATTATTTTTGGCTCGGAGAGGCTCGGTTTAATAAAGGTTGGGAAAGCCTGATCTAGACTATACTATATAATCGTAACATGATTATCATCTAGTCTAGACTTTATAATCTATAATCAGAGGTGATGCACGAATGCACGGAGGTACGGAGCGTGCACCACTAGAGGGTCCCCCGTATCTGCCGCAACCCCATCATGAAATGATGAAATGGGTGAAATGCCCACCACATTGGTTTCACCGGGACCCCGGCTATTTTTCCATTTTCCAATTTTCTAATAAAAGACAATGTTGCTCTGGATAGGATATGTGCCTGGGTGGCGATAGACTTGCCACCTATAACATTGTGGGACTTAATATCTTCAGCTATTATAAAAAAAGTATCTTCTCGCCCATATCCCCGAAGGCGTAGGCAGAGGCACAACCAGGGCACCGACGACTAGCCGAAAACATAATGTAATAGTTGGCAAGCCTATCGCCAATCGGGCACTTAACCAATCCCGGGCAATGTTAATTTTGTTAGAAAATTGAAAATATATGTTTTCTAATTTTATTATTGCCCGACCCGGGGATTGAACGCGAGACCTCAAAAAGTATGACGCCGGATCACTAGACTATAAACCAAAAAGAGATAAAGAACATTTTCAGAGTAACAATAATCAGAATTGAAATTTCTGGTGAACTTTGGGGCACCCCAAGAAACGACTTCGATAGGCTGTAATAAAACCCATACTATAAATAGCTTTCTGATCGACGTATCTCTTAATCAGTGTTTAGCTTTAAGAGGTTCGTGGCTAACTATAAAGTAACTGACTCCGCTGTCCGATTTGATTGATTGAGATGGGTAAGCGTCTGAATATGACGTGGTGTGGTCCTAGCTTTATATGGAACATGTGCTGGAGGATTTATTGAAGCAGTATTAAATATCTTTCGCTTTTGTGGTCTAGTAAGCCGGTATCGAACTTGACTGCAAGAGGTTTCGATCCCCAAGTCGGGCAAGAAAACGAAAATGTATTTTTCAATTTTATAAACATACTCGAATTTAAAAAAAAAACAAACCTATGAAAGAACTTACATGTAACATAGCTAAGAGCCATATCGATCATGTCCGCTTTGATACAAAAAAACTGTATTGATATCGGTCTATCTGTTCAAAAGTTAAGATGCCATAGATAGACACACACAGACTAGTCAAACCTATAGCACCCCTCGTTTTTCCTTTATTTAAAAAAAAATAATAAAAACCGCTGATTAAACCTATAAGTAATGTAGCCAAAAATTATATCGACCACATCAGCTTTTCTAACAAAAAATCGTAGCATTAAAATCGACCCATCCATTCAAAAGTTATGATGCCACAGATAGACACACATTAATACACATTCACATACTATCTATCTTAGAGAACCTCTCTTTTTGATGTGCTTAAGATAAACTGCAACGATTAAAAAATATTTTATGCTAGAACTTTTAAACTATGATCCATCAGTAGTAAGTTTAATTTTGCACAATAAAGAGTTCATTCATTCATTCATTCGATCATTCACCTATCATTTATTTCATCAGGTTCTTATCATCAAGTATCCGTCATCAGAAAATATGTACAGATATAGTTAAAACGAATGTAATGAGTCGAAAACCGATGGGTTTACCAGTAGGCATTCCAGGGTTATGTTTTCTATCTTCTAGCTCCATTATCAGGTCAACTCAGTTGTACCAACTGTAAGTATTTTAACTGTAAGTTTTCATATATGTTGAAAGTCAAATAAATACCCATTATCAATCTTATATCCATCCCGACGCTTAGAAATGAGCTGATGACCTTCAATGCCTGAACAAACCTCCATAAATGATAGATAAGAAACATCTTAATCACGTCAGTGTTCAAGTTTTTTCTTTTAGATGAACTACGGAAATGACCTAACGGAATATGGAAACTTTGATCCACTAGCTACCTCCTTCCAATCATCAGGTCCTTGTCATCAAGTGCTGGTCATGAGAAAATGTGAAAAGAGTAAGACGAATCGAATAAGTCCAAACTAGATTGATTTTCCAGGGTTACGTCTCTTATCTTCGAGCTTCATCAGACCAGTTCAGTTAAACCTGTATTCGTTAGTTAATTGCTAGGTTTTACGCTTAAAAGTGAAATAAATACCCATAGTGCGCTTAATATCGATTCCGATGCTATGTACGACTTAAATTGACTTCCAGGGTCAGTAAAATTACCGATTATAAAGTCAAACCTATGTTTGAAAGGCCTATGTCCAGCAGTGGACGTCTTCCGGCTGATGATGATAATGATGAAAGTCAAAACCGGTAAGAGTCTCAATGTCCGACTTTTTCTCGTCATTATAGATTTTTGCGAAAAATTCATAGGATATTGGAAGGCAAACAAACAGATGGATTTCCAGATGGTAAAAAATTCCCGCCGCCTAGAGACACCAAAGTTAGGTGCGTTTCCAACCTGAGGCCGGGATGTTAGGTCTCGAGCAAAAGTAAGTTTACCGGCTACCTTACCCTCTGAACCGGAACACATCATGACGTTATGGCGGCAGGAATAGGTAAGGCGGTGGTACCAATCCGGGTGAGTCGCTGCGAAACTCTACCACCTAGTCATATGTCACAGCGTTAGTGATGGTAAGCCTCTGCTCGCCTTTTACGAGCTGCCTGGCAGGAAGGCAGATGGTCTATTCTGCAAAGCAGTCCGTTGTTTTCTCATCTAACGTTTTAAGTTCGCTTCTCCTGCTAGCGACATATGTTTTAACAGAAAGCAAAACCATTCCAGATTAAAAAAGATTCAAATTTCAGATCTTTACGCCTATATCCCCAAAGTGTTAGACAGAGGCGCCACCACCCAACCAAGCCGAAGACTTTAAGTCCCAACAAAGTAATAGGTGGCAAGCCTATCGCCAACTGGACACATCATCAAATGGATAGTGCAGCTTTGCGCTTCTAAATAAAAAAACCAGTGGTCCCGATAATGCCAATTAAAATCATCGAATATCTTAGCCGCCAGGATAAAATTAAAATTGGTGGACCTGACTAAATTCTCTTTGAAGAGTTAAAGAGTTGGCCCTCTCGAGGAGTGCATCCTGGCCGACTTTTTTGACTGCACCGCTATCGTTCACACCAAGAAAATCTCCAGCCTGTGGAGAGTTTTGCAGTCTACAAGGGCAAATTAGGAAGTTTGAAACACGTCCCTCACTCGAAAGACGTAAGCAGACAGCAGAGGCTGCATGTCATAGAGATGGATATGCTGCAAAGAGTGTGTGGCGTTACTAGTGACGATAACTTTAAACGCTCACATCCTTGTATGACATAACATTAATTCCATAATGTAGAGGAAAAACAGCAAGAAAGCCGTCTCAGGCAGTACCATCATATTTTGCGTAAAAAGGCATCCATATCCATATCCATATAGTGGATAACAAATGCCTACATACCGTGAAACCCACATGTGCCGACAATAGAGCCGGTCCAATTAACATTGACTAGATATCGTGCAACCTGATCATCTTATGCAGTAAGCTTAGGAAAGCATTTGGTTCATACGTCAGAAATAGCCAGTATTAACACCAATATGATGTTACTGATGATAACTTTTAAATAAATATTGCTTCATTCAAAATTTTTTAACATAATTATTACTTGCTTTTTTTAAATCTCATTACATTACGCTACCTAATTGCTTAACCTACCTAATTGTGGTTATATTTGTTGCCCCTTCGGGTGTTATTGAATCGAATCCGATGAAACTTTTTAGATCATTGATCAAAAGATTTACCCAAACATCACCGCCAATGATATGTCTGAGTAGGGCACTCTCGAACTTTAATCCACTTTAGAGAGGACTGAATAAATATTGAAATAACTATTTAAAACAAATAAGTACGTGCAGGCGACTAAATAGGGACAGCAGAACTTAATTTAAACGTTTTTAGAATTTGTCAGTCTCTCTGTATCATAACAGCGGTTTACACCGAACTCAACGAACTAGGCGAAATTTCGCTACTTTGTGTGCCGTAGAATGTTATGATACTTTTCCGTGTTAGAAGAGTAAAAGTGAACACGTAAGTTAGGTTATAATTTGTTAACACGTGATCTTGTTTTTGACGTGTATGTACTTTACAGATTTACTTTAGTTCTTTTACTTTTGTTCCAAGTACTAGGTTTCGTAGATTAGAAATTACAGATGTAACAAAACTCAGTATAAAATGACCAATTATGCTTAGTTATATATTTCAACCCAAGTCCCCTTGCAAAGTAAGCCGAGAGTATAAGGTTCTAAGAAAATTTAATTTCCGGGTCGGCTAGTTTATAAAATAACCACAGCCTATTCAAAAATTAAGTGGGAATGACACTTTTTTTACACACTTATCGACTATGTTTTTGGCATTGAAGGTTAACATAAAGGAAGAGTTCTAAAGGAAGTCTTAGCAAATGCAAAGCTTTCGCCTTCAAACTTCTTGCTAGAGTCTCTAGTAACTTATAGTTTCTGTAGTTTCTAAAGCTTACTACTTACTAATTACCAGTTAACTTTAGGACTCCTTAAATAGGTGAGGAAATAGTTTAAAAGCTACCAATTTATAGAGCGGTACACAGATCTCCATTAGAGTATTTTAAAACTTGACTGATTGCTTATAAGGTATTAGTTGTTAGATAAACCTCATATTCTCTTCAAAATAGTTATATGTAGCTATCAGTTGACCCAGCGACTGTCTTCTGACATTGACAAATACTTGTACATCATAACATTTCGTTTGGGAGAAACTAAAATTTTGTTTTTATCAATTTCTTCCAAGTTTTTCCCTTTTTCTGTTGTTTAAATCTTCCCTAAACTTCTTCGAATATTTTAAAACAAAAATTATTTGAATCCGTCCAGATTTTTTCAAGTTTTTGCGCGACAAACGAATCGCATTTCAATTTGTTTACATAGATATTTTTCTGTTTGTTGTAGTATAAGTAAACAATATAGATGTTGAACACAGGGTTGCGAAAGCGATTATTATCCCTTAACCCAGCCTTTCCCAAAGTGGGCGATAACGCCCCCTTGTGGGCGCTGCAAGCCTAGAGGTGGGCGGTATAAATCTTGAAAAAAAAAGTTTTTTTTTTAAACTAGGCGCAACAAATATATTATTGAGGTTATTGACAAGAAAAAAAGCGCTACAAAACAACTGATTTTCAAAGTGGGCGTTACATGAAATAAGTTTGGGAACCTCTGCCTTAACCCAACACTGTTGTATTTATTTCGTACATACACTCAATCCCAAAAACACACTCTTAAAGGTAGAATCGTCTTAAGTAGCATCTGCGTCCTAAAAATAATCCCTTTACAAAATTCGAGGCACCTAGGAGTGGTATTAAGTAACGAAGTATCATATAAACTGTCAACCCCAAAACAACGTCTTAGGGGTCGAATTTCGCAAAATTTTGTCTTAGCGAGCACTTACGTCCTATTAAGATTAAATGAGACTTCTTGGTGAGTGGGTGAGTGATTTTTCGCTTTTGTGTATATAGGATAATTACAAAATAGGTGTTTTATTTTATGATCACTTTATTTTTCATGTAGATATATTTATTACACCGATGTGAGTTGTAACTGAGGAAAGTTGTGACATCGTCGATTTTTTGGAACCTATTAACGGATATTGAGCTCGCAATAGTGTACCTTTATCAGTTCAAGTCTCGAGCCAGAAAACGTGTACTATTGCGAATTCATGAACAGTTTATAGGTTCCCAAAAATCGATAATGTCACAACTTTCCTCTGTCAGTAAGTAAGGTTATAATTTATTAACACGTGATCTTGTTTTTGACGTGTATGTACTTTACAGATTCGTACTTTTGTTCCAAGTACTAGGTTTCATAGATTAGAAATTACAGATGTAACAACACTCAGTATAAAGTGACCGAATATGCATATTTCACCCCAAGTCCCCTTGCAAAGTAAGCCGAGAGTATAGGGTTCTAAGAAAATTAAATTTCCGGGTCGGCTAGTTTATAAAATAACCATAAACATACACATAACACTGAACCAACAAACAAACCGGTAGAACCAATAAATTACGAACTTAAAGAAAACACCTTTACAGAAATGCTCATAAAATACGCAGGCATAGACCCAACGCTAGGACCCACAATTCCAAAAGCTCAAAACACACAAAATCTCGTCACACTTTCATCTCACTGACTCACCCGAACCAGAATACTTGGCATATGCCCGTATTTGGTTCTGATAACCGACTTCAAGTCGAGCTTAAGAAAACACCTTAAACCAAAATAATAATAATATCTTTATTGTACACTAAACGTTATCACAAACATGAACATAAAGATATTACAGTACAATGGGCGAGCTTATCTCCAGCAACAGAGATTTCTTCCAGCTGACCCGTGAAAAGGAAAAACAGAAACAAAAAAAAATGTAGATACACGATTTGTTGACTATGAAATACTTAAAAAAATAATAATATGTAAATATATACATAAACATATACATGATATACATGAACATAAAGCTACGTAGATAATGTAAACTTATATAAGTAGACATAATTATATACATAACTGCAAATTAACAGATATATTAACGAGAGAAATCCGCAAGCACCCTAATACGAGTCTTGTATAACTGTGGAACCAGCAAAAAACTAACGAAAAATAAAGAGGGTTAAAAAACGATAACTCAGTAAACTATAAAATAACTATTACGAGAAAGAACTTTATCTCCAAACTCATAAAAAGGTAAGATGATAAATAAAAGATATTGAACTATAATACCAAAACTTTTCATAACCAGAAGCTAGAACTCTGAATTGGTGTTGTAAGATACCAAAATTTATATTCGTATGCGTTTGTGAAAATCTCATACAAATTTTATTTAAAAGATACAAAAACGTTATCGACTAAGCACCTGATTTCTTCGGCTTATTTATTTACTACTTAAAAAAAAGTATCTTCACGCCCATATCCCCGAAGGGGAAGGCAGAGGCTCAACCAGGGCACCCACGACTAGCCGAAGATACTAAGTCCCACAATGTGATAGGTGGCCAATATCCTATCCCGAGCAACATTTTTTTTAAATTAGAAAATTGGAAAAAGCCAATATTCTTTTTTGTTGCCCGACCCGGGATTCGAACCCGGGACCTCATGCAGTCGAGTCCAACAACTGAACCGCTAAACCACAGAGGCGATTAGATTAGATTACATTAGATTAAATTACTACTATATGATACAATACCACGTTAGTAATTTTGCATTACAATAAATACAAATGAATTCTTTGATTAATAGATGCCGATAGATGACGCCATTAAACAACATTTGCAACGCACGATTTGTTCATAGCTCACACATTTAAAGATATAGCACAGCCTTTCCCAAAGTGGGCGATAACGCCCCCTTGTGGGCGCTGGAAGCCTAGAGGGGGGCGGTATAAATCTTGAAAAAAATGTTTTTTTTTTAAACTAGGCGCAACAAATATGTTATTGAGGTTATTGACAAGAAAAAAACGAGGGGGGGGGGGCGCTACAAAACAACTGATTTTCAAAGTGGGCGTTACATGAAATAAGTTTGGGAACCTCTGATATAGCAGCAAAAATCTTCTACATTAGCAATTTTTCAAATAAATAGTTTTTAAAACATAACCTCACATACACGCGGCGGTGAATTTAATGCAAATACTAAAGTTTTGTCGTAGTTTTAGGATCACTTTTTCGCTTTAAATAACATAAATAATTTCAATAACAATTCGAAGTTAATAAAGTAGCATTGATAGACAACATTATTAACTTATTAAACTAAAAAACAATATATAACGTTTAAATTTACATTATAATATATAATTTTGTATAATACTGTAAATAAGTTTCTGTTTCATATCTTGCAAGAAATATCTTTTTTATGTTAATTTAATTTTTCATTTATTTATTAATAATAGCCAACAGTTTTTACGTGTTTACGTGTATGTGTGAAAGGGTGTTAACTATAACCATCGTATCTAGTAATGCAGACACGAATGTGTGAACTTTCAAGCCAATCAAAATAAAGACACAAAAAGTTCATTTAAACATAATTCTCCCCTTTAAATCGATTTTCAATCAAAATAGAAAATCCTGAAAGTCTTCGTTGTTTTGTTATTGAAATACTGTTTACATTCTCTGACTTTGTATATTTTATTTCTAATTCGAATATAGAGTGCAACTATGTAGCGAAATTTAGATCCATAATAGAAACAACTCCCTGCTCCCTTATGTACAAATATCGTATTTATTCGAGAAACCTTTTTCTACTGGCAACCCTGTGGTGAAAAAGCGCGAATGCATTTATGTAGGTCAAGGGTAAGCAACAATAACTCTCCGCTGAAACTGTGGGAAGATCCCAGGCGATTAAGTAATTAATTTTAAAATTAATAGGTGCTTGTCGAAATATATTTCCTGCCAAAACTGCCCATCTATTGTTTAGAATTTTTGACTGGTATACTACTAGTCTCGGTCAGTGGTTTAGAATGATAAATAGCCGTCTACATACTTTAGGTGAACTTTTTATGTTTTTTATGATAGGCATGATCTACTGAAAGGCAAACAAGACGGCGGATAGTAAGAAATTCACGCCGCCTAGAGACACCAAAGGTGGTCATGGTGCATGGACAACCTGAGGCCGGAATGTTAGACTTCGAGCAAAAGTAAGTTTACCAGCTACTTTACTCTCTTAATCGGAACACGTCAACGGCAAGCACTGACGTCATGGCAGCAGGAATAGGTAAGGCGGCGGTACCAATCTAGACGAGTCGCTGCGAAATTCTACCACTTTGTATTATGTCACGGTGCTAGTGACAGTAAGTCTATGCTCGCCTTTTGCAAGCTACCTGTCAGAAGGCAGATGGTCTATTCTTCAAAGAAGCCCGGAACTACACTGCATAACTGCTCCGTACGGAGCTGGGCGTGAAGATATATATGTATGTTTGTATGCATGCACACGGGGCTGGTGGTGAAAGACAACCGAGGCGCCGCTGACTGGTCAGGACAACGGCGACCCTTTTTAAAGGAACACAACAGTGCCAAACACATTAATTATGTTGGTGGGAACTGGCATGTTGGCATGTTGTTTTCCCCGTGTTGGTCCGGGCTCCTTTGCAGAATAGACCATCTGACTTTCTTGCCAGGCAGCTTGTAAAAGGTGAGCATAGGCTTATCATCACTAACACCGTGACATCTGACTAGGTGGTAGAGTTTCGCAGCGACTCGCCAGAATTGGTACCACCGCCTTACCTATTCCTGCTGCCATAACGTCATGACGTGTTCCAGTTCGGAGGGTAAGGTAGCCGGTAAACTTACCTTTGCTCGAGGCCTACCATCCTGACCTCAGGTTGGCAACGCACCATTACCATCTTTGGTGTCTCTAGGCGGCGTGAATTTCTTACCATCAGGAAATCCGTCTGCTTGTTTGCCTTCCTATAACATAAAAAATATAGCTGTTTTATCTACTTTAATAACATTGAATATACTAAAATAAAATACATACGAGTATATATAGTGCTGTCATAGCCCGAGACGACAACAGTTTTGTGGGCGCGCAGCAAAATTACAACCACTGTTACTAAAATTTTACTTGTACTAGTTATTATTTGAAACATACACAGGTGTAGATCTTCACGGCAAATCCGTTATGGGTTAGGCTGAGAATATCGAGTGCTAAGTTACAAGTGTCCCAATCCCTACAAATCTGCCTAACTTCTTCCACATTCTCTTTTCATATAGACATGTGGGCTTCGGAGAGTACACCATCCAGGGATAAAACCCGATTGATTTGGTTAAAAGTTTGACTTTTAAAGGTCTTGTTATTTTTTTTCCTGTGAGGTAATCATAAGGTGAAGGTTTCCCTTCACCATGTAATCGTCACTGAATCTAAGGTTAACGGTATGAGAAAAAAACATTTGTATACAAATACATTTTAACTATGTAAAATTAGAATTACACAATATTAAAATAGTAAATTATACTAAACAAAATACGCACACAAATGTATACATGAAAATTTAATTATAAACATACAAATACTAGTGTTAAAAATGCGAAGGTATATTTGTTTGTCTTAAATTTGTGTGCGTGTATGCGTGCTTGCGTGCATGTATGCATGCGCGCGTGCGTGCGTGTGTGTCTGTGTGTGTGTTTATTAGTAATGAATAGTTAAGAGTCTGGGAAGGATATAGGCTACTTTTTATTGTGACATGATTTTTATATAAACTCTCAGTCCCCATTACAGTCCTTTGGAGGATGATTTTAGAAGAAATAGTCTATGTTTGAATTCGAGTCTTTACGCGTACCTTTACGCGTATAAAATTTCGTCAAAATAAAAGCAACGGTTTTGTAGTAAAAGCGTAACAGATACGCAGACGCACTTTTTACTGACAACTTCGCTTATTTATATACCCAACGAGATAATAAGATATATTTTGTATATCTGGATCCATTTGTTTGTTAAATTTGTGTCTAATAAAGTAAAATGACGAGACTAAAGTTCGATGTCCCACTGAATTATGCTAGAACTTAAATAGATACCAGGATAAATTTAGTAAACACCGAGACTCGGAAATGCAGACATCTAAATGTTCATCACACAAATGCCTGCCCCCGTCAGGAATCGAACCCGAGCCTCGCGGTTGGTCTATGTAGTTTGGTGTGTACGCTAGCCACTCGACCAACAAGCCGATCGAATGAAAAGAAAATAATGCATTTAAAAAAATTAAAAGAATTATTTTCGTATTTCAAAAACAACTTAATTTTGGGTGTATTGAATTAAATTTTGTTTGTAATAGGGGAACTCTTTTTTAGTGAGCCGAATCTTCGTTAACTTCAGTTTGGTAACCAGTAACATATTTTTCATTTATTTATACCCGGTTCCTATATTCAAGAAATGAGTCGTTTTGATTACGGATGGTGGTATATTGAACCATTAGTAAGTTTGCAAACAATGGTTGCTCGTTTTCGACAATTAACTCTAAACATCGCCTGAGTTGTCTAGCGGTCCAGGTGTTGGACTTAACTTCATGAGGTATCATTTTCGATTCCCCGGGTCGGAAAACAAAAAATAAAATAAGTTTTTTCCGATTTTCTAATTAAAAATGTTGCTCGGTATTGAATGTGTGCCCGATTGGCGATAGGCTTGCCACTTATCACATTGTGGGACTTAGTGTCTTCGGCTAGTCATGGGTGCCCTGGTAGTGCCTCTACCTCTTCGGGCGTAAAAATACCGTTAACCATAAAAATTTTTTTGAAAATATGAGTACCGGTACAACTGAGCAAATGCTCAAACTTACGGATTACATTTCGTTATAAATAATGCAAATAATGCCCGGTTCTTATATAATAATCAAGAAATAAGTTTAACCATTCGTAGATTACTCGAAAATAACGAAACGTTACTCAAATTTTCAAAAAATTAATTAATTTTTGAATTAACTTTAGAAAACTAGTGACAGTTGTTATCTTATTAATTAAACGAAATACTACCATCCGTTAACATAATGACTCGTATTTTGAATATAGAACCGGGCATAAATCAAACTAACTAAATACTACTTTGTTTTTACTAAACCGTATGATTAGTGTTAGTTAAAAAGTTTTTGTTCTGATTTTGTTTAGGAGCCTAAAATAAATCTTGAAGTCTAAGCTACCAACAAAACTAAAAAAGAAAGTTATGAATGGATATTTACTACCCTGTTTGTCATACGGATCACAAACATGGATATTCAACAAATACGCGACAGACAAAATACAAAAAACGCAACGTGCCATGGAAAGAAGTATCTTAAATATTAGGCAGAAAGATAGAGTAAAAACATATGAGATAAGAAAAAAAACTGGAGTTATAGATACTTTACAACATATGAAAACTCTCAAGTGACGGTCTACAACTGTGCGATTCCGAAGACATTTTTTACCCCATATAACATCTTTGTGGAATCAGTTACCGAGGGCGGTATTCCCAAACGATTATGACTTAGGAACCTTCAAGAAAAGAGCGTACTCATTCCTTAAAGGTCGGCAACGCATCTGTGATACTCCTGGTGTTGCGGATATCCGTGGGCGGAGGTGATCACTTTCCATCAGGTGACCCACTTGCTCGTTTGCCTCCTCTTCTGTAAAAAAAAGTGGAAATGGGCTGGCCAGATAGCACGCATGTCAGACAAAAGATAGACATATTTAACCACAATATGGGCGACCTGCCCAGAAGAACGATGGGTGGACGAGATTAAAAAAAAAACGCTGGAAATGACTGGATAACAAACGCAAAATCGAGTGAGAGACCTGGAAACTGTTGGAGGAGGCCTATTTTTAAAAATTAAAGTTAAGGCCCCTGACGGGTGTCAGTGGCCTTAACTTTAATTTTTAAAAATCTAATTCATTAAGGAACACTGTTTGTTAAAACTATGTAAGATAAGGAAATAAAGAGGCTTTATTATTATTTTCTTCTTATATATAAAATTCTAGGTCACAATGTTCGAATCCGTACTCCTCCGAAACGGCTTGACCGATTCTTATGAAATTTTATGAGCATATTGAGTAGGTCTGAGATTCACCCAACATTTTTTTTCATACCCCTAAGTGATAAGGGTGACTCACCCCCACTTCTTTACTAAAATCGCAAAAAAAATAGCAGAAAAACGTCCGCCGGGTCAGCTAGTTAATATTATAATACTCACTTCGCTAGTCAATGTTCTGTGTAAACAGTAACAGAATTTTATGTATTTTAAATGAAGTATCAATTATACTGTTTTAAGTATCACTTATAATTTATTATTTTATAAATAGCCTACCGGTTTCACTTATAATAGTATCATCGAGGCTAAAACTTAATTTACTACTATGTAGTTATGATATACTGTTCCGGTGAACTTCATTTCACCCGTTGTTTTGAAAAAAAGTATCTTCACGCCCATATCCCCGAAGAGGTAGGCAGAGGTACAACCAAAGCACCCACGACTAGCCGAAGATACTAAGTCCCACACTGTAATAGGTGGCAAGCCTATCGCCAACCGAGCACATATCCAATCCCGAGCAACTTTTTTTTATTGGAAAATCCAAATTTTCTTTTTGTTGCCCGATCCGGGATTCGAACCCGGGACCTCACGCAGTCGAGTCCAACAACTGAACCGCTAGACCACATATGCGATAACCCGTTAAGTTTGTATGGGAAAAAATAAAATATTTTCTAGCTTCCTCCCAGTCAAACGGAATAAAAAGTATCTATCAGTCTCCTGGTTCTAAGTTATCTCCCCATAAATTTTGGGTGTAATCGGTGTAGCCGTTTTTGAATTTTAAATATAACACGACTTTCTTTTACATATAATATATGTGCTGATAAACCAACTTACAGCATACATTTTGGGAGCTTTTCTCATTTTTCCCCTAGACGGAAAAACTTATTCCATATAAGTATAACATGTGTTGTGTATAAGTATGTCCATCTGTAGTATCATAACTCTAAACCTATTGTTCCGATTTTGATGCATTTTATATAACTAATATAATATATTATACAGATAGAATCGCGTCTGTGGTCTGGCGGTCCAAGTGTTGGACTTAACTTCATGAGGTCCCGGGTTCGAATCCCAGGTCGGGCAACAAAAAAGTGGTATATCCAATTTTGTAATAAAAAAAATGTTGCCCGGGATCGGATATGTGCCACGTTGGCGATAGGCTTGTCACCTATCACATTGTGGGAACTAGTGTCTTCGGCTAGTCGTGGGTGCCCTGGTTGTGCCTCCTCCCTACCTCTTCGGGGTATGGGCGTGAAGATATTTACTAGTAAATAACTATCATAACTCTAAACCTAGTGGACCTATTTTGACCCGTTTTTCTTAAAGCTGCCCTGATCATGATGGTTTTTATATAATTAAGGATATGTTTTTTCAGGGGCTAGTTTAAATAAATAAATAATTGCAAGTTAAACAATTGAAATAAGTAAACTAATTGTGTTAGTCTCCAGGCAGGTGTGTGGCCTTGTGATGAGACCTAAGTATTTAGAAAGGACAAACCTTGTTGGATATTGTTTCCGAAACTGGAGCATTCAAGAATTATCTCTTGAGACAATTGCACTGGTATTTCTAGTATTGTGATTGCAACTTCATCTGATATAAACACGATTTTGATTACTTACAATAAGGAAGTATTTCCATGCCCAGAAGAGATAGGCAGAGGCACAACCAGGGCACCCACGACTAGCCGAAGACACTAAGTCCCACAATGTGATAGGTGGTAATCCTACCGCCGATCGGGCATACATCCAATCCCGAGCAACATTTTTTTTTAGAAAATTGGAGAAACCACATTTTCTTTTTGATGTCCGACCCGGGAATCAAACCCGGGACCACACGAAGTCTAGTCCAACACCTGGACTGCTAGACCAGCTAAGGGTATATCCAATTCAGGGCAACGTCGTTTTTTATTAGAAATTTGTAAAAACACATTTTTCTTTTTAACCCCCGATGAA
Organism: Calephelis virginiensis; assembly: GCA_002245475.1. Taxonomy (NCBI): domain Eukaryota; kingdom Metazoa; phylum Arthropoda; class Insecta; order Lepidoptera; family Riodinidae; genus Calephelis; species Calephelis virginiensis. The sequence continues at coordinate 128,385 of NJDC01005996.1, read as the reverse complement.
AAGCAAACTTGAACGGATTTTGATGCGATTTTTTGTACATTTGAAAGCTGACGTGATCGAGATGCTTCTTAGTTAAGGTTTATAGCAGAGGTTCCCAAACTTATTTCATGTAACGCCCACTTTGAAAATCAGTTGTTTTGTAGCGCCCCCCCCCCCTCGTTTTTTTCTTGTCAATAACCTCAATAACATATTTGTTGCGCCTAGTTTAAAAAAAATCATTTTTTTCAAGATTTATACCGCCCCCCTCTAGGCTTCCAGCGCCCACAAGGGGGCGTTATCGCCTACTTTGGGAAAGGCTGGTTTATAGAGATCAGTCTTGGCTTTCAAGGTCATTAGCTCAATAGTAAGCATCGAAATGGATAATAGAAGAACTATGGAAATTTATTTCATTTTTTAACATATGTAAAACCTTACATTTAAAACACTAACGAATACTAGTACAACTGAGCTGCTCTGATGACAGAGTTCGAAGATAGGAGCCCTAAAATGCCTTCTGGTATACACATCGAATTTGGAATCGTTAGATTCGTTCAACCAGATCTGTCCTTATTTTCTGACCTGATGAAAGAACTGGGAGGTGGCTGTTAGATCATAGTTTAAAAGAGATGGTATAATGTTTCGGAATCTTTGCAGTTTATTAAAAAGAGAGATGTTTTAGTTAGATGTGTGTGAGCGTGTGTGTCTGTAGCAACATGACTTTTGAAAATATGGTCCGTTTATGGGGGTTTCATTGATTTTTTTTTACTTTAAGGTTATTGTTGCCCGCCCCACGGATCGAATCTGAGGACATCATGTAGTCAAGTCCAATATCGCCACACCGCGTCGTATCTCGTAAAATAAAGTATATATCCACAATTATTCTCATACCTACTGAATATACAAGAAAACAATATGATAAACTTAATTAAAATCGGTCTAGCCATTTTCAAAAAGTGCTACAAACAGTGAATAGCTGTTGTCCGCGGTTGCGACCAAGTATACGAGTATAGGTAGTTATTAAGCTCTATCACGGGAACCTTTTGATGTATAAAATAAAAAAAATAGTCTATCCTTCTCTAAGTTTTAACCAGTCGGTGGTATCATAACTTTTGAACGGATGGACCTATTTCGATGCGGTTTTTTTGTTTGAGATTTGACATGATTCAGATCTTTATTGACCACATTACATGTTGGTTTTGTTAATTTTTTTAATTTTAGTTTTAAGTTCTAATTGAAAAGTCTTTAAAACTAATTTAGATACCTGTGTTCTTATGAACACGAAACATAGAAACAAACATACACTTTCGTATACATAACTGCTAATATTAGTAGGCATAAGAAATGATGTTCAAGATCGTTTTTAAACATTCTAGTTGATTACATTCGAACAAAGCAAGGACACTACACATCTGCCGAGCCAAGGTCAGTGGGATATCCCAACTGGTTGGCCGTCGTCTGGGTGCCATCTAGTAAAAGTAAACCCGGTTTGATTCTATCATTACTGTTGTTAAGTGGGGTCTAAATGATTATGTGTTTAACATGGCCGTGTATGAAGAGTCTAGTTTTTATATTTATTTTAAGCCGGGACGTGACGACCCCACCTACTGATGGTGATCTGGGCATTTTTAGTGGATAATTCCTCTAGTGTTGTCGGTGTTAGGTGTTGGAATGCTGTGCAAAAGCTATCCGAGAATGGTCACACCGCCCTTGCCTCTTCAATTAACCATTAGTTTAGTGCTCGTTACTATCGTATGCTGTGTTCAAATTCAAATTCAAAATTATCTTGATTTCACATTAACCTACAAGAGGCACTTGTGACGCGTCTATATAATACTAAATCTACCACAGAGGCGATAAAGACTCTTTTGTTATAGTTCCCTACTTAGAGTGAAAGTTCCAATCCTATACCAATGAATATTAAGAGAAGAAGCTATTTGTTTAAAAATATTTGAACCAGATATTTGAAATCAATTATAAGGGTAGGTGTCCAAGACCCACAAGATTTAGTTATCAAATAGATTGTTATATATCTCTATACAACAGCCTTCTGGGATTGTAATATGTATATTATAATCATCTGCATTTTTTATTATTAGAATAGAAAAGAATAGAATATATTTTTATTCACATTCACCTTACAAGAGGCACTTGTGACAAGTCTATATAATACTAAAAACTACCACCGGATCGGAACGCGGCCGCACACTGAGAAGATCCGGCAAGAAACTCAGCGGGCTTATCTTTATTTTCTTATTTTAAAATAGGTTTACAATAATTAATGTAATGATACATTATATTTATAAGAGATTGGCATCAGGAGCAATTAGCCCAAATAAATATTCAGCAATGGCATAATAACCCATTTCATTTAATTTCCATTTAACCCATTTCTTAAAATTAGTAATTGGAAGTCCTTTCATATAATTGGGAAGTAATGCTCGTAGCTCGCAACTAGTTCTTCAGTGATAGGTTAGATAAATACGCGCATTATTTATAATTAAGTGCATTATCTATAATCTATTTATTGCAAGTCTACCGTCTAACCTTTCTCTGGACCGGAACATGACAATGGAGTATCTTCTTCACGCCCATATCCCCGAAGAATTAGGCAGAAGCACAACCACGAACCCACGACTTGCCGAAGACACTAAGTCCCACAATGTGCTAGATGGCAAGCGTATCGCCAACCGGGCACATTTCTAATCACGAACAACTTTTTTTTTATTAGAAAATTGCAAAAATCCAATTTTCTTTTTGTTGCCCGACTCAGGATCCGAACCCAGGACCTCATGCAGTCAAGTCCAACAACTGAACCGCTAGACCACAGAGGCGATAACGATGACAATGGAATCTGGAATAAGTAAGGCAGTGGCAGTCCCTACCTCGGTACTCCTCGGAAATTGCTGCACCACCATTGATTATGTTGGTAAGTAAGAATTTAACCTATGTTTGCCTCTTTGCTGCCTGGCAGAGACGAAAATGTCCTCTTTTACACAGGGATTCTCTCGGAGGAACACGGGGAAAACCCGTTGCATTATTACAAATATCCTTCCTATTCCTCGTGAACTTGTTTATAATAAGAGACAATAGATAAAATTTAATAACACCTTTTTCAGTTTTTTAACTTAACCTTATTTCATTATTAATTCATTGAAGTTAAAATCGCATTACTAAAATAGACAAATAATTTTGGCCTTAAATAAATACCTACAAAAAAACGTTAAGTATAATTTTATATTAAACTTTGTTTTAAACAAATAAATTAGATATCTCTGGATAAGTTATACAAATTGAATCAAACTCCAAAACAAGCTAAATATGTACTTGTGATATATTCTAATATACAGAAATACTTACATAGTTAACAGAATAAATTAATTATTTAAAAAAGGCGAACTTAATGCTGTACGCATTTTTTCCAGTAAACTGGAAGAGAATAAAGATCAAGTGTATAGGTAAGTACAAAATATGTAAAGAAAAAAAGTATGAATACATAAGTGGAGATAAAAAAAATCGTCCATATGAAGCTTTCATGTCTAAAATCTGAATGTTTCTCTATCTAACTGCCTTACTTTTTTATAAAATTGGTAATGATTCAATTCTTTTTGCGTCCATTATCCAATTTGTAACGCTTCCACGGCACCTTTTTTCGTTAACTCAATTCAGTAAGTCAAATGTATTTTAGTACAACTCCTGTTAGCTTTTCGAAATGTTCGTACAGGGCCCTTACCATGAATTTACGATTTGTCAAGTTTGCTATACTCGCTACCGTCCCTGTAAATCAGCCTTTCCCAAAGTGGGCGATAACGCCCCCTTGTGGGCGCTGGAAGCCTAGAGGGGGGCGGTATAAATCTTGAAAAAAATGTTTTTTTTTTAAACTAGGCGCAACAAATATGTTATTGAGATTATTGACAAGAAAAAAACGAGGGGGGGGCGCTACAAAACAACTGATTTTCAAAGTGGGCGTTACATGAAATAAGTTTGGGAACCTCTGCTGTAAATTATTTGTATGAAAATTTTGAAAAGCACGTCTATTGGTAACTAAGAGAAATACATTTTTCGATCAAAAGTGTGATAGATTTCGACATGTAACTTACCGAACGTAATCTATAGCAACTTATGGTAAAGGCTCAGAAAGATGTTCATTGACAATGTAGAAACGGTGAATAAAAATGAGCCTACGATCATGAGAGGCATAACAATCGGGCTCAAATAGACCGCAAAGTTCAATGCACAACTCACATAAGACAAGTGACATTTCACCATTGAGCTATATAATATAGAGAGACCCTTAACTTAAGAAACAAGCGACATATAGAATCTTTCCTTTCAAAGCATATGACAAGCAGCTGGATGTCCTGCTGATAACAAAATACGTCATATATCTAGCTAGGTAGCCTATATGATAATGGTGCGTTATTAATTTTGAGAAAAGCAGTGTTTAAATGGGATATATTTAGGGCCTTTTGAATTCGAAAATAAACTTGCGTAAATGTTTTTTTTTTTCTTTAAATAAAAAACAGATTAAATGTGTACAAAATCTAGTTTATACGCATTAATAACAGTTCTTTTTATTTAAGTTTAATTTGTTATGAATAAATGTTAAATAAAATAAACAATTCAAGTTATTTAAAGTGTACTTACTTTTTAAATAATAAATAATGAATATAACGTAATTCCACCCACTGCCGACAATGAAGATTATAAATTTTATTAATTTATAAGTAAAAGTTTATAAATATATAGCTTTAACCTTTACAGGGCTAACAGAAATTTTATACAATTACGAAATTTGAATTAATCGAACTTTATATTTTAAGAACAAACGTCAAAATTTATAGACCCATTTAAAATCTAGTAACATTTTTCATGTCCATAATTTTGTTAAATTGCATCGTCTATGTTCTTATAAGTCTTTGCATTATACACCAACCAACTTGTGAAGGTTAGTGGTTAATTCGCGAGTTGTAATGCCTACCTGCATCTACCACTTGGCGGTTACCCGCAGTGGAACAAGAGTGGTAAACGACGCTCACATTCACCTGCGCGAGCGACTATTCCCCAGTTTTACTTCGCGTATCAAACGAACAACTTGCTCTATAGTTTTTTTGTGTGTGTTGCCGGTTCTACTAATTACTGTGAGTTACTTTTTTACTTATGCATATAAGTACACTTCAAGTACACACAACTTTATGTCTTTTTATATACCAGCCAACTAAGAAATGAGTTTTAATTTTAAAGAAGGATGTATTAGGATATAGATACAGTTAAAGCAAATAAATTAAATATTAATATGAAAATTTTGTAAATTTTGGTCATTTTTATCTACGTAAATATAAGTAATATTTACGAGATGTAAAATTAATTGTTTGATAATTTAAATAAATATCCCAAGAAAAATTACACAAATTGAATCTTGCCCCACAGTAAGCAAATTATATGATTGTATTAAGGATGTTGAAAGTAAAAATATGAAAATGATATTTGTTTAAAAAGAAAGAAAAGAAAGAAAATATATCTATTTTCGGAATGTGGTGTTGAATTTGTTATAAAATTATTTAAGCTTTCCAACATATTCTGCCACATTATGGTGTGCAAATATTTTAATATTTATAAAAGTGATTATTTATTTATATACACAATGTTTTAATGTTCATACAACAGATAGTTTTATTCTTATTATAATTTGAATTATAACTTACAACAATTTTAAAATGTTATTAAATTTAACCCTGTCTACCGTAAACTACCACCGTTTTCAAACCTAGCCAGTCGAAAGAAGAAGAAGCGAAACAAACTCCCCGGCAGCCAGTACTATACCTTTCGTTTTATTTGCGGAATATGTATGTTTAAAAGTTGTAAGTTGTAAAAGAATACTTATTCATACCAACATGTTCTACCATATTGTGGTGTGAAAATATCTTACTTAATTAAATGTATAGTATCTTCACGCCCATATCCCCGAAGAGGTAGGCAGAGGCACAACCAGGGCACCCACGACTAGCTGAAGATACTAAGTCCCATAATGTGATAGATGGCAAGCCTATCACAAACCGGGCACATTTCATATCCCGATCAACATTTTTTAAATACAAAATTGGAAAAAAAAACAATTTTCTTTTTGTTGTCCAACCCGGGATTCGAACCCGGGACTTCATGCAGTCAAGTCCGACAACTGAACCGCTAGACCACAGAGGCGATCTTCACAATATTTTGTCTTTAATTCAGTCAAAGAAAGTAATAGTAATTTTCCACTAAGCGAAAACATTACTAAGAATTCTTTAAATTGATGTAAATGTTTTTAAGAGATTTGCCGGTTCATTAATTATTTGTACTGTCCTTTTAACTGAAATTCGTATCTAAGTATTTTGGTTTTCTACTGGATATACTTTGCAGAATGTTCCGTGGAGTTCCAAAATTTAATTTCTTCAGCTCCATGTCGTCCCGGGATTCAAAATGTATATAACGGCCCTATGGCTGTGACACCCATTTTTGGTTAAAGTGTCATGCATTACTATTTACTGTTGTCTACTATGATAATAATTGTTGTTTATTTTAGTTATTTTCATAGCATTATGTCATATGGACTTCTTCTCTGGGGGAGTTCTGTCGATGTAAATACTATATTTGTTTTACAAAAGAGGGCCATACTTGCAATTTATAACTTAGGCCCAAGAGTTTCCCTTAGAGAAAAAATCAAAGAAATTAATATTCTAACTGTTACTTCCCAGTACGTATATGAAAATTTAATATATGTTCAGAAGAATTTACATTCATTTAAAAGAAACTGTGATATACATAATGTAAATACGAGGAATTCCCGTCTCCACAGAGTTAGTCATTCCTTCATGGGCCAATGTATACGCTTTTACAATAAACTTCCCGATTTTATGAGAGACCTGCCATTAAATAAATTTAAAAAATGTGTCAAAGTGAAATTGTATAAAAAAAGGTTACTATATTGTTGCTGAATATCTGTCGGATAAGAGTGCTTGGGATTAATTGCTCCTCATACCAATCTCTTACTAGTAATTATATGTAATTTGTATAGAATAAGGAAAAAAGACTACCCGCTGAGTTTCTTGCCGGATCTTCTCAGTGTGTGGCCGCGTTCCGATCCGGTGGTAGTAGATCCGGTTTAGTATTATATAGACTCGTCACAAGTGCCTGTTGTAAGGTGAATGTGAATAAAAATATATTCTCTTCTATTCTATTCTAATAATAAAAAATGCAGATGATTATAATATACATATTACAATCCCAGAAGGCTGTTCTATAGAGTGTGAGTGTGTGTGAGTGAGTGTTGTATAGAGTTGTCTTGGACACCTACCCTTATAATTGATTTCAAATATCTGGTTCAAATATTTATAAAAAAATAGCTTCTTCTCTTAATATTCATTGGTATAGGATTGGAACTCTCACTCTAAGTAGGGAACTATAACAAAAGAGTCTTTATTGCCTCTGTGGTCTAGCGGGTATTGGACTTGACTGTATGAGGTCCCGGGTTCGAATCCCAGTCCGCCAACAAAAAAAATAGATTTTTCCAATTTTCTAATAAAAAAAATGTTGGTCGGGATTGGAAATGTGCCCGGTTGACGATAGGCTTGCCACCTATCCTATTGTGGGACTTAGTGTCTTCGGCTAGTCGTGGGTTCTCTGTTTGTGCCTCTGCCTACCTCTTCGGGGATATGGGCGTGAAGTCTTTAAAGTGTGCACCTTATAACTTAACGTTTAACCCATTTTTCATTTTCCAACAAGTGTGTTGAGGATCATTATACTAAGTTGAAATTATTAAAAAAAAGCATTTGTAGCAAGAGTGGTTAACCTTCTTCTTTTAGTGTACCGTTAAAATTAAACGAATTTTATTCCCAAAAGTTCGATACTTTACCGTGAAACTCAGATTTTTTTTACCTCGTACAACAACTTCGCTGGAACCTCTTATAAAAGGCGTTATTTAGAAACAAGGAAGATTTAAGAACCCTAAAGAAAAGCATATTGATCCCTTAAAGGTCGGCAACGCATCTGTGACACTTCAGGGGGCTGATTATGTATCTCAGTTGCCAACTCAAAATGGAGAAGTATACATCACATAGCTGTCAAATGACGTAATTTGTGTTTTCTATCTCTATTGTCTTTCTGTTGGTCACTGGAGATAGCAAATATAAAAGACGTCATTTGACAGCTATTTGATGTACACTTTTCCATTTTGAGTTTGCAACTGAGATACATAATCAGCCTTCCTAGTGAAGCAGATTGACATTAGTGATCACTTTCCATCAAATGATCAATTTATTTGTTTACCTCTTCTAATTAAGGCCCCATACTTAGTCAGCCAGAAGAGCCAATCAGCGCACGCAAGTAAATGTCTTAAGCGCCAAATCACTATTTTTGACACTATAAAAGTAGTTTAAAAAAAATATAAAAACTGAAACAGTTATCTTTTAGGTATAATACTTATCTATGTTTATGTTAAATCTGGTGTCGATATTTTCATAATTGAAGTAGACAATTGGGTTTTGCTTTCAAAAAAGGGTTAACTTTTTGATTTTTTTCTATCGAGCAAAGTGAAATGAATCGTGTTTTGGAAACACTAGTCTAATAAAGCATATTAATGTTAATCTTGTGTAATTTTATCGCCAAGATCCATAATTGCTTTGTTTAAAAAAAACAGTATATTGCTGACGTATTTTAGCATACATGGCCCCTAAAAGAGAAAACTATTAATAGGTACCTACTGGGCGCTTCAAATGACGATTTATTATGGTTAATAGCAAATCACGACGATAGGTCTCAATGAGTACGATTGTGATCGAATTCGACATGGCTGAGATACCGGCAAATTTGCAATCAAATTTAGCAAAAATTATTCGTAATTTATGTTAATGTCTCCTCGAGATCAATTTAATCTGAATGATTAAGGAATGCTTCACCGTAAGCGAATTCTAGCGATTCAGTTGCTGGACTTGACTGCACGAGGTCCCAGGTTCGAATCCCGGGTCGATCATCAAAAAGAAAATTGGGTTTTCCAATTTTCTTATAAAAAAAACGTTGCTCGGAATTGGATATGTGCCCGGTTGGCAATAGGCTTGCCACTTATCACATTTTGGGACTTGTGTCTTCGGCTACTCTTGGGTGCCATGGTTGCCTCTTCTACTTTATTTAGATTAGAGAAGATCATTGGGATTTTATTCTGATCACTTAAGATCCCACGGGAAAACTAACTTTCAAAGATACTATCTTACATAATACTTGAATTCTGAATCATCGTGATAAAACTTGATTGATAGAGAGACTTGAAGAATATAAGGCTGCTTTTTACCTTGATCGTTTAAAGAGCTCCTGTGGGAGAGCTTAGATCCATCTTACATCTGTCTATACTAACATTATAAAGAGGAAAGGTTTGATTTCTTGTTTGTTTGTTTGAAATGAATAGGCTTCGAAACTACTTAACCGATTTCTAAATTACATCACCTGTAGAATGCTACATTATCCCTAAGTGACATAGTCTTTGTTTCATCAAAATCGATGCAGTAGAAGCCAAGTTACGCAGGCGAAGCTGCTTGAAACTGCTGGTTATATAAAACAACTTGCTGCCCGTTCCGGCTTCGCTTGGATAGTAATTTTTTTAACATAAATTAAGATGTAAGCTATCCTATTTTCAAGTTTGATTAAACTGCACATGGTGTGCAAATTTGATTGAAATCGGTTAAGCAGTTAAGGAGTCCATCGCGGACAAACAACGTGATACGTAATTTGTATAATATATTAAGATAATCGGATAATTCGAAGTCGTGAAAGCGGAACATTTAAGATTAATGTTTGTATGTAATGTAATATTCTACTAATTCGGTAATATTAGATATAACTGATTTTAAATGTTATTGTCTATTAAATAGTAATATTACTGCCTGCTTACGTTATATAAAATTATGAAAAGAGAAACGTGCATATCCTACTAATATTATAAATGCGAAAGTTTGTAACTATGTATGCACGTTTGTTACTCTACCACGCTTGAATGGCTGAACGGATTTGTCTGAAATTTGGAGCTCAAATAGATTGTGACTTGGATTAACATATAGGCTACTTTTAATCTCGATCGCACTGCGGGTTTCTGTGAAAACGCGGGCCAAGCCGCAGGAAGCTACTAGTCTATACTAATATCATAAAGAGGAAAGGTTTAATTTTTTGTTTGTTTGTTTAAAATGCCTCTATCGCCTCTGTGGTCTAGCGGTTCAGGTGTTGGACTTGACTGCATGAGGTCCCGGGTTCGAATCCCGGGTCGGCAAACAAAAATAAAATTGGATTTTTCCAATTTTATAATAAAAAAATGTTGGTCGGGATTGGAAATGTGCCCGGTTGGCGATAGGCTTGCCACCTATCACATTGTGGGACTTAGTGTCTTCGGTTAGTCGTGGGTGCCTTGGTTGTACCTCTGCCTACCTCTTCGGGGATATGGGCGTGAAGATACTTGTTTAAAATGAATAGGCTCTGAAACTACTGGACCGATTTTAAAAAAAATTTCACCTTTAGAATGCTACATTATCCTTGAGGGACATAGGCTTTGTTTGATCAAAATCGGTGCAGTAAAAGCCAAGTTACTCAGGCGCAGCTGCGTGAAACTGCTAGTAATATATAAAAATGAATCACATTGTGGGACTTAGTGTCTTCGGTTAGTCGTGGGTGCCTTGGTTGTACCTCTGCCTACCTCTTCGGGGATATGGGCGTGAAGATACTTGTTTAAAATGAATAGGCTCTGAAACGACTGGACCGATTTTAAAAAAAATTTCACCTTTAGAATGCTACATTATCCTTGAGGGACATAGGCTTTGTTTGATCAAAATCGGTGCAGTAAAAGCCAAGTTACGCAGGCGAAGCTGCGTGAAACTGCTAGTAATATATAAAAATGAACCCATCACGAATGAAAAGATAAAGAAACTTTAATAAATATTTACTGTCAGGAGAAGGTTCTTATGAAGGAAGACAGGGAAAATGGAAAAAAATAATGCTTTAATCCAGAGGTTCCCAAACTTATTTCATGTAACGCCCACTTTGAAAATCAGTTGTTTTGTAGCGCCCCCCCCCCCTCGTTTTTTTCTTGTCAATAACCTACATAACATATTTGTTGCGCCTAGTTTAAAAAAAACATTTTTTTCAAGATTTATACCGCCCCCCTCTAGGCTTCCAGCGCCCACAAGGGGGCGTTATCGCCCACTTTGGGAAAGGCTGCTTTAATCCATACAAATTGTTAGTAGTTGTTGGTGTCAAGCGATACAAAGTTTGAGGGTTAGATAGTTTTTTTTATAAAAGTAATGTCTTCACGCTCGTATCTCCGGAGAGGTAGGCTGAGCTACAACCAGGGCACCACTGACAGGAAAACACCTCAGTTTAATAGTTAGAAAACCTTTCGACTACTGGGTATTTATCCCATCCCAAGCAAAAGGTTTTTATTGGAAAACAAATTTTCTTTTCGTCGCCTGATCCAGTAATCAAATACGGGTCCTCTTTCCTCATAAAGTCAAGTTCATCACTGAACCACTAGATCACAGAGGCAATTTTTATAAAATAGAGCTCACAAATTAGCAGCCCTCCTGCTAATTTGTTAGCTATATTTTACATGTGCGTTGTTCTCTTATAGGGTCGTTGGATTCGTGGGCTTTCACCACATGAAGTCTCGGGTTCGATATTTGAGTCGGCCTATTCAAAATGTTTTTTTTTTAATTTTCTAACAAAAACAATGTTGCCTCAAAATGTATAAGAGCCCGGTTAGCTATAGGTTTGATACCTATAATTTTATGAGACTCAGTACTGGTATCTTCGGCTCATTGTAACGATTCGGATAGTAGCTCTGACGACCACTTCGTACGAGCGCGATATGGACGTGAGTATTTTTTTAGATAGGTACCCAAATGCGTATGACACACAAAAACTATGCAACCCTCGTGTACAATTTAACTTTAAGCATAAAAAGCCTAAAAAGCTGTAAATTTACAAAGGCATTAAATAATCGTGTATTTTTTTACATTTGGCAACAAATTATGATTAATTAATGCTACCTGGCTATTCATACCGGAGGAAGAGATGAATCCGTTGTATCTAATATAAAAGCTTTACAAATTGTTAGCTTTGTCAGCTAGAGACGAAGGTTACGGGTTTGACCTTTGTCAAAGTTGTACTTTTTCTTTATTGAAAGGTGAAAACAATAAAAATTTAACTTTTGGGCTCGCTACCCCCGCCCCGTTATTTATTATTATTTTCCGGGTATTCGCCCGTCCGATCCTATTCTTCTTGCAATGGTCCCTGCTAACCTTCGAAACCGGAACAAGATAAAAGTGAGCATTTACTGATGACGTCACTAGATAAGGCTGTAATATCAATCAAGATATGAAACTACATTACCTGTACCCTAGTATATTTAATTTGCCATATTTGGGCATAAAGCAATAAACAGGAAAATATTACCTTAACAGTCAGTAGATTTCTCTCAATAATAGATATAATCACACATTATGTCACAGACGTGAACAAGCACAGTGAAAGTCAACAAATGTAACCGTCAGGACGCCTTTAGAAATCATACAAGCTAATTACACATGAATGACAGTGAACTTTGCAAATATGGCCGGAGATTTATAACAACCAGACCTTTTGTGCGTGTCCTCTGTAAAGTATATTTACGCCAATGTCCCCGAAGAGGTAGGCAGAGGCACAACCAAGGCACCCACGACTAGCCGAAGACACTAAGTCCCACAATGTTATAGGTGGCAAGCCCATCGCCAACCGTACACATATTCAATCCCGAGCAACATTTTTTTAAATAGAAATTCGGAATCGAACCCTGGACCTTATGAAGTCAAGTCCAACACCTGGATCGCTAGACGTCAGACGAAATTTCTGTGTATAAATGTCTCTATCTCTTTCAGCTCTTAAGAGGCGAGCATAGTTTAAATCAGAGGTTCCCAAACTTATTTCATGTAACGCCCACTTTGAAAATCAGTTGTTTTGTAGCGCCCCCCCCCCTCGTTTTTTTCTTGTCAATAACCTCAATAACATATTTGTTGCGCCTAGTTTAAAAAAAAAAACATTTTTTTCAAGATTTATACCGCCCCCCTCTAGGCTTCCAGCGCCCACAAGGGGGCGTTATCGCCCACATTGGGAAAGGCTGGTTTAAATGGACATAACAAACTAAGACTACTACTGTTTAGCAAGTTGCCAGGGTAGGGTACCTTACTTATCCCTGCTGCCATAATGACAGAGTCATTTTGGAGACCGGAGAATACTACCCTGTAGACAGTAGTGGTAATTGTCGCATTCAGCATATGCATGGTTACCACACCACAGGACTAAAATGCATCTACCCAATTGACTCTAACTAGTGTAGAGAAGTTTAATCGTGGTCTTAAATCATTTTCATGCCCATATCCCAGAATAAGTAGGCAGATGCACAAACAGGGCCACCCACGACTAGCCGAAGACATTAAGTCCCACACTACGACAGGTGGCAAGTATATCGCCAACCGGGCACACAATCAATTCTGGATTCATTTATGGCATAAAAAAAACAAAAAAAAAATTTATAAACTGAAATTCTACATGCTTCCATCACTAGTTAGTACTGAAACATACTAAAATGTATTTTAGACTAGCTGCTACCTGCGGCTTCGCCCGCGTTTTCACAGAAACCCGGTGTGCGATCGGGATTAAAAATAGCCTATATGTTAATCCAGGTCACAATCTATCTGTCTTCCAAATTTCAGACAAATCCGTTCAGCCATTCGAGCGTGAAAGAGTAACAAACATCCATACATCCATACTTACAAACTTTCGCATTTATAATATTAATAGGATAGGATTATTGTATAATTTATATTTTATTATTATACCATACTAGCTGCCTGTTCCGGCTTCGCTCGGATGGTAATTTTTTTGATAATAAATTGAAATGTAAGCCTATCTTTCAAGTTGCATCAAACTGCACATGGTGTGCAAATTTGATCGAAGCTAGTTTAGGAGTCCATAGAGACAAAAGAAAAGAAGTTAATATCATATTCTTTTCAAAACTATACAAGAATAGTAATACAAAAAAAACTTCAATAATTATCAGACACATTTTGGAAAATCATCGCCAGAAACCTCTTTCGTAACCTTTCGTAACGTAGTTTTGTCATTTTTTCATGTGGTCCGGGTGTTGGACTTGACTGCATGAGGTCTCGGGTTCGAATCCCGGGTCGGCCAACACAAAGAAAATTAGATTTTTCCAATTTTCTAATAAAAAAAAATGTTGATCGGGATTGGAAATGTGCCCGGTTGGCGATAAGCTTGCCACCTATCACATTGTGGGACTTAGTGTCTTCGGCTAGTCGTGGGTGCCTTGGTTGTACCTCTGCCTACCTCTTCGGGGATATGGGCGTGAAGATACTTACTTTTTCGTGTATTTTTAACATCGATAGAGTATTAAAAGGTGTTTTGATAGCAATCAGGTAACTGTCAAATTTTGAAGTAGGTACTCCCATAGTTCCTAATAATGAACCAGAATACGTTGAGAAACTTTCACCTATTTTTTATTATCATTTAAAGCTAAAATACAAAGTTAAAAATAAAAATACGTTAAGAAAAACGGAAGTTACGACCATTTTAAATGTGAATTTCATCTGTAATGATGAACTCATTTTGTAGGTACACGGAACTGTATATCTACAGCAGCCTTTCCCAAAGTGGGCGATAACGCCCCCTTGTGGGCGCTGGAAGCCTAGAGGGGGGCGGTATAAATCTTGAAAAAAATGTTTTTTTTAAACTAGGCGCAACAAATATGTTATTGAGGTTATTGACAAGAAAAAAATGAGGGGGGGGCGCTACAAAACAACTGATTTTCAAAGTGGGCGTTACATGAAATAAGTTTGGGAACCTCTGATCTACAGGACATAACTACCCGCGTTAACGGGTAAGAAAGGAATTAAAAATTTCGCCACGGGACTTGAATCCTCAGTAGCTCAATTGGTTAGAGCATTCGTCGGCTTGAGACGAAAGGTTACAGGTTCAAATCCTGTCTGGGGTGAAATTTTTTCTTTCTTTAAAATTTATAGAAATTTAACCCAAGCACAGGGTAAGTTCTAAAAATAAAAATACATTAAATCATTTAAAGTCTGGTATATCCATGGTCATCGGATTTCCCTCTAATAACAATTACCTTTGTAACTGTTTTACGATTACATAAACCACGTTATTTAAAATGCTTCCTGTTTTGGTTAAATTTAATCGAATAGCGTCATTATAGGTGGTAGTTTTTTAGATGATGGTGGTGGTAGAGTTTTGCAGCGACTCACCCGGATTGGTACCACCGCCTTACCTATTCCTGCCGCTACTACGTCATGACATGTTCCGGTTTGGAGGGTAAGGTAGCCGGTAAACTTGCTTTTGCTCGAGGCCTAACATCCCGGCCTCGGGTTGGCAACGCACCATTACCACCTATGGTGTCTCTAGGGGGCGTGAATTTCTTACCATCAGGAAATCCGTCTGCTTGTTTGCTTTCCAATGTCATAAAAAAATTATTACATCTAGATCTAAAATATCTCTGCTTCTACAAGATATATTTCGATCTGGTTATAATCTGGTCTAGATTACAATTTAAGTTGGACTACTGCTATTAAACATATAGATCCAGAAATCAATAAGTGTGACTACAAATAATTAATACGCAAGCATATTTTTAAATAAAGAAACACTTATACTAAATTAATTATAAAAAAAAAAAAAAAAATGTTTAGTAGTTTAAGGTCTAGCCCTGATGATGCTGTCATAAACGAAACCAGTAGGCTATTTATAAAATCGCCTCTGTGGTCTAGTGGTCCGGGTGTTGGACTTGACTGCATGAGGTCCCGGGTTCGAGTCCCGGGTCGGCCAATAAAAAGAAAATTGGATTTTTCCAATTTTATAATAAAAAAATGTTGGTCAGGATTAGAAATGTGCCCGGTTGGCGATAGGCTTGCCACCTATCACATCGTGGGACTTAGTGTCTTCGGCTAGTCGTGGGTGCCTTGGTTGTACCTCTGCCTACCTCTTCGGGGATATGGGCGTGAAGATACTAAAATAATAAATTACAAGTGATACGTAAAACAGTACGAGCGTTCCTTCATTTAAAAATATGAACATTTGGAAGTTTTACCAAGCACCGAAGATGGAAAATATCAAAAAATCCGCAAGCAGACTATGATTTAAGAAAAG